>VZTH01002835.1:89192-314025 GCA_013397815.1 Aleadryas rufinucha
AAAAAAAGAGAGAAGGAAAAGAAAGAGAGGAAGTAAGAAGCAAGCAAGCAAGAGTGCGGGGGAGGAATGAAATATTTGCAAGCTCATTGTTTTAAGCCTCTAACAACTGGACAAAACAAGCCACCAGTGAGCAGCTTCTCATGACTGTGCATAGTGCCCTTGCCAGAAGATCCAGGCTCTAATGAAAACAGCATGTGGGAGGGGAGATTGTGTTGAATCAAAGCAGAGTGCAGCAGCGACCTTGGCCCTGGCATAGCACAGCTCTACTGGGGTGCACTGCGCTCACTCAAGAGGGCTGGGGGGGAGAGGAGAGTGGTTTATTGCTGAGGCACCTCGTTGTCTTGGCTGTCTGTGGGGCGGCTGTGTGAGAGCACTGTCCTAACAGGAGATGCTTAGCAAATGCCTTTGGCTTTGCTGAGATCTCAGTTTTTCCAGTGCTGCTTTGTTGAATCAATCTTGCCTGTTCCCCCAGCTGGGAGAGCAGGGGGAAAACACTCACTCACTAGCCTCAGGGTAATCTTGAAAGGCTTCTGCTCTTGTGGGCTCCCTCTCTGGGCTTGGATTTTGCAAGTGCACTAGGTTGAAAAGGGCAAAATCAAGGAGGAAAGCTTGGGTGGAATGGGAGAAAATTGTTATGGTTATTCTCCCTTTGAGACAGCTTGGATTGATCTCAGGACATGAGGGGGGTCTCTATGGTCCCTCTAGGGTTTTACTGTGGTGCTTTGGGGGGTCCCTAGGAGACGCCTCACTTGTGCTCACTGAGGGTGGGAGGGAAAAAGCGAGTCCCTGTGCACAATTTGCTTAATGGTGTTTTTAGAGACCTTTTAATGTATGTTTCCAGCCCTTGTTCTGGCACTTCAGGGAAGACATTCCTCTTGCTCCTCAGCTGGGGAAATGGTGCTCAGGGGCCACTGGGACCCTCCACAGCTGTGAGAAGAGGCTGTTTGTGGAGGCAGCGATCTCCCTGGGAGCACCGGAAAGGTTTGTAGGACATGCCTGGGATGTCTGGGACATGTGGAGCAGCCAAGCTGACATTTTGGCAGAGTGCTGCTCAGTAAGACGTGAGGAGAAGCAGGAACCTGTGCCAAGGTCCTATTTTAAAGCATCCCCCTTGAAATCTTTGATATGGATAGCACTGGAGATAGGGTTTCACACATCTTTATAGCTCACACTTCCACGTGAGAGAAACCTCAGCCTTGCCCCGTCAGGCTGCTCTCTGCCTCGGCCCAGCAATGGCTGTCCTTCATTCCCAAGGACCCCCAGCTCCAGCCTCAGCTCCTCTCAGAGGGAGATCCTAAATACCTTCCAGACAGGAGAAAATGCTTGACTGTGAGGTTTCTCAGAGCTCTGGTGGAAAAATGACTGTACAGAGCATGGGCTGTGAATTCAGGGACCCTAAATGTAATCTTCCTGGCCTCACAAGCCCCCTCTGAGGTCAGCATCCTGCTGCTCCATTTCTGCTCTCTCTCTCAACCTCCTTTTAACCAAATGTCCTCTCAGAGCTACTAGTCCTTGGGGAACATCTGCGGTGGAGATGCTGAAGGGTTTGGTTACGCAAGTCCCAAGGTGATGCTGGAAATCTGAGCTTTTGTGGCTGCTTTCCTCTGGTCTCCCCAGATGCTCTCCCACCCTTTTTGGTTTCTCCAGTTCTGTGGGACTTTTTATAATTCAGGGACGGAACCCATGCACACAGAAGGTGCTGTGCTCTGAACGTAGGCCCCTTCCCCGCTCCTCCTTGCCAGCGCTGTGGGTTCACACCACTAGAGGTCGGCCGGTCCCCACCGATGGGATCGCTGGAAGCAGGAGAAAGTAGCAGCAATCCGAAGATGACTGCAAATAGCTTGGCTAATGGAGTTTCGTGTGTGTGTGCGTGTGTATGTGACAAACACTTCCTCTGCTGTAGGTATTTCTTCCGGCCCGGGGCCAGCTTTCCAGGCTTGGTGCTGCTCCTCTTATAGATCGGTGTACTTGACACACTAGAGAAAAAGTCAGGTCTTTAAGGGCAGGAGAGGGCTGGAATAGGCAGAGTTCCAGCTTTTCCAGAAAAAGAAAAAGAAAAAGAAAAAGAAAAAGAAAAAGAAAAAGAAAAAGAAAAAGAAAAAGAAAAAGAAAAAGAAAAAGAAAAAGAAAAAGAAAAAGAAAAAGAAAAAGAAAAAGAAAAAGAAAAAGTGCAAAAAAACCCCAAAGCAGGCAGCTGGTCACACAGAGCTCTGGCAGCCTCAGAGGCAGCCCCAGCCATCGGAAAGGCAAAGACAATTGCCCACGACCTCATGGAAAAGGGTGCGCTCCTCCGTTGTTCAGTGACCTGCAGGAGCTCAGGACCTGGTCACGCTCTCAGGACCTTTCCTTGAGCATGAAACTCTTATAACCACCGGGTCTGGGTCCCACCCCCTGTCAGTGCAATTAGGATTAGGAATTCTGAGCAGGGGAACAGCCAGGGGCTCTAATGAAGATCCAGCTCCTCCTTTGCTCAGTCCTGTCCATATGTGGAGCATCTATATGTATTATTTGTAGTCCTTCTCCAGTTCAGCAAAACTGTGAACAGCCAGCAACAGGTTTGTTGTGAATGTTGCATTAACTGGATAATGAAGGAGGTGAGCTTTATATCAACTACTCCCTGAAACCATCTTTTGTACCACCCTCCTCATCCTCATGTCTAGCTGGCTCATGTGATCCCAGCTCTTTTTCTTGGTACTTTAAATAACATGTGAGACGTGACCAGCAGAGCTGCACTGCTCTGTTAGAGCCAGAAATTTAAGTACAACGAGGCAGAAAACACCAGCAAGAGTGCAAGTAGCTTCTTGGGCCAGCACCCAGCTGCCTTCCAATCTGGATGGAGATGGGTAACTGCCATAGGCAGCCTAGACCCACACTGCTTTGTTTATGTGAACACCACAATGATCTTCCTCACCAGTTTTTAAAATTCAAGATCTCTCTCCCCTTTGTAGAACATTTTACCCCCAACTGTCTGCACAGCAGCTTTCCTATACTGTCTGCCCACAGCTAGACTCAGTTTAAAGAAGTCTGGTTTTACTTTTGTTTCTTTATAGGCTGCTCGGTTGCGTGTCTGGGGTTGTATCTACTACAGTCACAGGTTTCTCAGTTGCCTTGCAGGATGCTATACTCCAGCAGTGTTGATGGACCATGGTTCCATGACTTTTTCACCAGATTTTCAGGTCTCAGGGAGTTTTTGGAAGGGAGATGTAGCTCCCTTATTTACCTGTCTAAGTTTTAGGTCACTGCATGGGTGAACCACTGGGAGGATGCGACTCAGTCTCCTTCAGCCACATGGATTCCCTCTCTAAATGGCTGTCAGATGTCTCTCCTTTAGGAGAATAGCTTGGTACCTAACATCCAGTTTGATGCATGGCTCAGACAGGCTGATCCCTGTCCAGTGCTTCCAAGAAGTCACCAATCCAGCGGCTTCCTCAAGCTGCCAGGTGTTCAGTCCTGCCGAGCCTTCTCCAAAGAGATGGTGATGACACAGTGCACTTCACAGAAGGGGAGAAGCCAGCCTACCTCCACATATCATCCCTGCTAGCCACAGGGAAGTGGGTGAAAAAACTGCAAAGCACTGGAAAATTAGACTTCTCCCCTTGTCATTACTGTCCCAGCAGTGGAGGGAATCTTGGGCGATGGAAGTCAACATTCTGCTGCTGGACTTGGCTTTTAACTCCCACAGGGGGTGAGTCTTAGCTGGTTCAAACTCAGTATCTCAATTCTTCCATTTGTTACCTAAACCAGGCCAATGTTTGTCATTTTTGGAAACTCATTTCATGTAATCATAATTCCACGGTACAAAGAAAAAATACATTAAATAAATACCGGCATGTTTTGTGACACAAAAACCAGATACACTGTATGGAAAATATAACCTCCTTCCATCTGGAAATGGCTTGGGATTATCTACTTTTTCTTGTAACTCATTTTCTATGTGTCTACTTTCAAAGTGGTTTACTGCAAACATCTCTGTGTTCTCTTTGCCATATTGATTCGTAAGAAATCCTTTCACAATGAAATCATATTTTCCATGCACTAAAAAAAAGTCAGATAGAAAATGAAGAATATTATTGTAACAGGAAAATGGTTAGGACAAAGAAAGCTTATAATTTTGTAAACAGAGGTTGGGAGGAGGCTTTTGGGATTGAGTTTCTGGGCAGCGAGTCAGAGGGTTTTTCTTTTCTTATTCTGAAGACTCTACTGGCAAGATCTACAGCCCAGAAAAAAACCCCAAAAACATAAACAGTTGTCCCCTCCAACACGAAATTGATAGCTTAATTAGCAGAACTGAGAATTTGATGAAGGACATGCTGAGGAACCTTGGCCATCTTGGAGAAGTGTTATAAACTTAGAGGTCTTCTCTCACCACTCCCAGTTTGCCAGTGGGGACTTAGATACTATCTTCTACTACTGAGAATGTTTAAGTGAACAAAGCCAAAGGGTTTCGTGCCACAGACAGGATGGTGTCACCCGTCCTGGGGGGGCAAAGAGCAGGCGAGGAGAGTGCGTTCCAACTGAAATGAAAGTTTTTCAATTAAAATCCATTGGGGAGAAAAAAGGACAACAATGTCTTTCCCCTCCCATTAGTCACAGTGAGTAACTGGGAGAAGGGGGTGATGGTTGTGGAAAGGAATGACATTTGGCTAAGAAAAACAGTTTATATTATTTACAAACACTTAGCAAGGCAGGTGATTACTGATGTTTTGCTTGTTTAAGCTATTCTTCTCTTTTGGATAGCCCAACATTTTTTGTGGAACAATCAAGAAAAATATGCAGGAAATTGTGAAATTTTTTTTCTGCTATTTTTGTCTGTTTCTACATTTGTCAGTGATGACCAATTTGGTTTCTAAACATTGCCACTCTGCTTATTGGGAAGGCATGTGTGGAATGACTCCTCCTGAGGGAACCATTCTGTGCTGCCTGTGAATCTTCACTTCAATGTATTTTGGCAACAGGGAATGGGGAGAGAGAGAAAAACTGGCAAACAGCTTCCGGGCAGCTCCACACAGCTCACCTGGAATTGATTTTCAAGAGACCCATCTTCATCTCATGTAAATCAGTACAGCTCCATCGTCTTTGCTTGGCTGGATATCTTCCAAAAGTCTTGTGTCAGTGAAGGCAAAAGCTTTCCATGTCATAGGTCTCTCTGTCCCAGTGTCCTGCCTTTACTCCCCGAGGCTATGTCCTCCAGGATGGCTGGAGATGCTTCGGAGTTCTAAGCATCTATTTCAACTTTCAACACCAGTGGGAGACAGGTACTTATCTGGGAGATTTTATTTGTCTGCTTGGGCCCTTCTGGATTCAGTGCCAGTGACACATTTGAAGCTGCCAGTCGGGGGATCTGGGGCCTTCTAAGCTCTGGCTCTCATTTCACAGATTTTGTGAGCTGTCTTAGAAAAGTCTCCAACCCTCTCGTCCAGGTTCACCACCTCCTTTTCCAGCTGTAAAAATAACTCAGGGTGGGACAGAGAGCTACACCCTCTCGCTTTCCCGTGGACATCACCAGATGTCGTGATGGATGGTGTAAGTCAACTTTGTGGAGGTGTCACGGAATTTGGCTGCAGAAGGAACTTGGTTTATTCTGTCATTCATCAGTCCTGTGATTGCTGCCTGACAACTGGCAAAATCAGCTCATTTTATTCAACTGACAGTGAAACTCAAGATCTCTCCCTGAGCTCTGCTTGGGTGTCTTTCCAACTGTCTGCATGCCCCTGTTCTCCAGACAGCTCCAGCCACCCAGGCATGGCCAGTAAGTAAGATTTCAAACTGATGACGAGGTTTAGCTCTGACCTAGGCAGATATAGGGACAATTAGCCTTAGATCAGTTTGGCAAAGTTGACAAATCAAATTATTCCTTCTGTTTTGCCTCCCTCCCTGCAGATAATATTTGTTGCTGTCAGCTGTGATCCAGAAGGATGCAAATATTTCTGATTGGAGAAGGACTTGGACCAAGAGAAGTAAAATTCCCACATCCGTGCTTTCTTGGTCCATGTGTCTCTGCTGTTAACCTGCAGAGCAGCAATGGGGATTCGCCCCAGGCACTGAAGCAGCAGTGAGCTCTTGAAGTCACTGGTCATCTGGAAATATGGGACACAGTTCCCTACACATTTGGGTTGAATCTGAAAACAACTGTGCTTTCTCTAAAACTTCCCTAGTTTCCCGTGCTATTTTTCTGATCTTCCCAGATGTGCAGGCAGGAATGGGAAAGAATATCTTGAGTGAAACATAGGGGAGAGGCTCCACATCATAGCATCATTTTATCTTCCTTGGAAGACTCTTTAGGTTAATCTGGGTTCTCTCTCTTTCATTTCCAGTGCAGAATCCATGCTCAGGAAGAGGACTGGAAATCCTGAACTGTGATAGGAGCAACAAGTTTCTTCTAGCATGGATCTCATTGCCAGCTGCAAGATGAAACAGTACTTCCCATGGTCACTTGCCAGGACTCTCTGAGACAGATTCCTGTCAGATTCCTCTGCCCTGCTCATCCATCTCAAATCACAGCTGATACACCTGATTTTGACTTGATGAGACAGCTGTAGTTCTGGTGGGCAGTCCATCAGAGAGCTTGGGGAGGCTGCCTAAGTCCTGTGGATTGACAGTCTTCACAGCTTTCACTCTTCAGCTCCTTTTCCAGTTGTAGTCCCTCCCCCTGCTATGGACAAGTTTCTACATTCCACCCTAGTCCCAGACAGAGCACTGAACAAAATGTAGTGTTGCAAGGGTTCACAATTCCTCAGCTCATCCCAGCACCTTAGCATCTTTCACTTTGTGCAGCCTTGGAAACGGTGATATTTTGCTCTGTGAGACCAGGCTGCCTAGCCCAATTCCCGAAGCTTGTAGTCTCAAGCTCCAAGCTGACGGTTATCCTTGCCCCTTCTGCTGTCATCACTTGTGATCAACACCTGGGGCTTCTGAGAGAGGGATAGAAATACCATAATGCATAGAATTGAGCAGCACGATAATGTAGGTATAGGGAAATCCTCTGATGTCTTGTGCCCAGGATAGTGGTTTGGAAAAGGTTTGTCAGCTTTGGATGGTTTCCAGGGTCTGAACAGCTAATAACATCCCTGTTCATGTCAGAAGATGTGTCTTTTGGTGGATGTGACAGGCAGTGTGTGCTTGTGGTCAGAGCACTTCCTCCTAATTGCCCTGACTCTATCCATGACCCCATTTAGGCTCGAGCCGCCCACTGCACTTCATTATTTTCTCAAGCATCTCCTCGATTCAGCTGCCTCCAGCTCTGAAAAAGGGGGCTGCTTGATCAGTGTGGTTTCTTTGACTGCATGGCAAGGGCTGACATGACCTGACCAGCAAGCAATGAGAGAGAGGTTTCAGTTGTGCTGTCCATTACAGACACAAGGCTGGGGTGGAGGAAGAGGAGCGCTCCTGTGCTAGCTGGATAGTTTTGCCAGACCTGCGTGTGCACCCCTGTTGTAAAGACTTGCTAGACTTTGCTTTCTGAAACGGTTCACTTCAGTCATTTCCCAGTCCCCCCAGTCCTGCTCTCCCTCTGTTTCCCATCCCACTGTATGCCTGTTGGTCTCACTGTCTGCACAGATGTTTCTGGGCATCTGAGCAAGCAGGATGTTCCTGCCTGCAAAATGCAGCCCCACAGCTGTGTTGAGAAGAGCTGGGTGGGTGACAGTGCCTGACCAGAGGATTTCTCCCTGTGCTGAACCACATTTCAAAGACAGACCCTTCTCCTGACCTGGGGTAGGACTGAGCTGGGCAAGAACAGTCAGATATGAGGGATTTGCACAGGTGATGAGAGAGAACCTTCAGGCCCTGGACACAAAAAATGTCACTTCTCATGGGACTGAAAATGGCAACCTACATGACATCAGACTGACATTCTTGAACTTCACCCAGAATAGGGCTGAAGTGAGCAACCATGAGAGATTTTGCCAGGGCTTCAGTGGGACAGGGATGTCACTGAGATTTAAAGCCTCATTCTGCCACCACTGCTTTCTGTTTCCTCCCTCAAGTACTTCTGTGTCCCTTTCTCTTGAGCACAGTTCCTGCCCTTTACCTAAGCTAAGGGGCCATTGCTAGAGTGTGTTGTGTCATTAAGTGTTAGCAAACTTGTTGAAATTTGTCAAATATCATTTTGGAGGTCTTCATTAATTCAGTCCTGACTTTGATTCTAGACACAAACTCCCAGTCACCTGCAGAAAGCCCTGAAAACATGACATGGAAGGACAAGCTCCTTACAAGAGGACCTCTTGGACACTGAGATGTGTCCTTAACCCTCTAACCCCCTTGAAGATAGCAACTGTGTTCAGGGAGGAGGAGTAGACAGAATCTGCACTCCTGCAGCCAGTATTGGGAGAAATGGCAGTAACTGGATTGGGAGATCTTCAGTCTCTTCCGGGGATACTTGAGATAGTGGAGATAGCACATTCTGATGATCTCTTTGCTTTCAGACCCCATCTCCATACAGGGTGAAGTGGAACCTGCTGACCCTCAGATGCAGAGAAGGGCACTCTAGTCAAGGAGCACCCAGGAAGATGGCAATGCCATGGGCTGGGAAATGTCTCCCAGGAGCAAATGACTTTAAAGAAAAAAAAAAAAGCCAACCGAAATGCTATGTGTTGGAGGAGGAAAGCAGAGAAGTTCCTCAGCTGTTGAAACTGCCTTGTCAGCATCTGTGAGTGGTTGGCTGGCTTGCTGGCTCTGACAAAAATTGATGGGGACCATGTGGCAGTCAACACGGGAGAGGGTGGGAGGGTGCCAAGTTTTCCTACGTATATGTGTGTGTATATTTGTGAGTGTGTATTTATTATCCCATCTCTTCTGCAGTTGCCTGTGTGACTTGTGCCAGCAAGCTGTGGAGATGTGGCCTTTCCCTGGAATGAGGAATGCGTCAAGGAAAGTGTGGTTGCATATACTCATGAACATATGGAGGCCCTGGAGTCACGCCACACGGTTTGCCACTAATTGAAATAGGCTGACTAACCTCTTATTGTGGCCACCAGGAGCAACCCCGGGGAGGGGCTGGCAGAGGGGGAGGGGAGTGCTGTGCATGGGCACAATGCAGCTTCCAAAGCATGACTGGGAGAAAAAACATCTCCCCCTTCTCCTCCACCTCTTCCAGGATGGAGAGAGGAAGCTGCAGGGATACAGTGAGCAGGTTGTCTGCACACAGCAAAAGCAGCACAGGCACAAATAACTTCTGGCTGCTCCTATACAGCTGAATTTCCAGGGTATGCTCATGTATGGCCAAATGCTGACTGTCCTCCTTGTGCTCACACAGTGTCCAAAGTGAGCTTGCAAGAATAAGCTGGGTCTAGGCTGAGGGACTTGTATGCTTCAGTAGTGTGGAAGAAGAGTGCTTGTCTCTTCCACCAGGTACTCTTCCTTCAGATTGCAATGCACCTGAGCATTTTTCATCACTGCACTTTTCTTAAACAGCTTTCTGCTGCCGGATCCTTCCTACAGATGCTCACATGGCTCCTGAGTGCTCAGACACATCCAGGCTGAGGTGCTCCAGCGGCTGTTAAAAGGTCACCTGCTTTGTTTCTTGCATATATTACAAGAGGTGGCATTTGAAGTGGTGGAGATTTAGCATCACCTGTCCTTGGGTTTTATTGGTGATGTGAAATCTTGCTGTGAAGACAGCCATAGATAAATACCTCTGGGTATTTTAACCCAGATGTCTCTGGATTGCCCTGGATCCAGCATCACACTCTGTTCAGTTTTTTCCCAGCTATGGAGTGGAATACCTGCTTGGACAGCTATTACCATCTCCTGACTGCAGACTTCCCATGAAGCTGTCTTGCACCTCAGACCTCAGAGGTTCAGTCTACATTTCTTGGCCATGAGGGGACCTGGGTATGCGAGAAGACTGGCTGCCTTGGGGAAAAGTCTTCCAGCTTTAGGTGGTATGTCAATCACAGTGAAAGATGCAGCTCAGCTCACCCCTACTTCTTTATAACTATGTTGGCAGGTGAATTCTTACCAGCTTCTTTGCTATGACTTTTTCCCCATCTCTTGTGTTCATTTCAGAAGAATTTTGTCTGTCCTTCAGGAACAACTGTGGGAAAACATGGATGAGAGGACTAGCAGCACCCTTGTAATTTTGTCAGATCCGTCGCTTCAAAGCTGTTATGAATACCTCGGCCAGCTAAGCCCATCCAGGTTCAAAGCGCCTCCAAACCCAGGTCCAGGATTTTTTTCTGTAGAAATGGAATAGAGAAAGTAACTTAAAATTGAGACGACTTCTGAATTACCTGTGCAGGGAGGATATAACATGCAAAGAAGCAAAGAAAGGTATAAGGTTCTCTAGAAACAAAATTCATAGGAACATCGGGAACTTAGGGAATTTTCAGCAATAAAATGGGGTCCCACTGTTACCACTGTTATTAAAGGAAACTAGAGTTTAAAAAAATTTTCAGATAAAAAATGTTTACAAGATATCATCAAGAATATATTTCACTTGTGTAATCAATTTTTCAAATTGAAACAATCATAAAGTGTTCCCCATTTGTTAATTGTTTGGGTCCAAAGGGAAATAATATGCAATATGTTTTTCTACTTTATTTATAGTTTTCATAACAGGCTGAATGAGTGTTTTCCTTGTGTTGCTCTAGGAATTTGCTTCACTGATTTTGATGTATAATGTGGTAAGTATACTTTAACAAAGGTTCAGAGGGTTTTCTGAAATGGATCTGCAGGCTGATCCATTCATCATCAGACACTCGGGATGGGCCCAGAATATCTCAGGATACCTCACTGCCGATGGTGTGAATCTGTACTTTACAGTTCCTTAAGTCCATTTTCCTTGGGCTGCTGAATCTTGGGTAGATCTCTGACTTTCTGCTTATGTATAATAACACATGAAGTCAAGTTTGACAATGCCTTTGAATGGAAATGAGTATGTAAATACTATTACAAATATGTATGTTAGGAGGCAGCTCATACATGGCTATAATCATCTTAATTGGATCTCCATGTCCCAGAGATCTAAAAGACGAGAGACGGCAGCTGGACAATGGGTAAATAGGAAGGGGGAGGTGACAGAATATGTGTGACCAATAAATATGATAGGAGATGTGCAATTCCCAGCTGGCCAGGGACGGTGACCACAACTTACCGTCTGTTCACAGCTAACCCTACACTACACTTCACCACTCACAGCACACACTGAGTTTCTTTCACCACTGAAATCTTTCAATGATACAAAAAAAACAAAGAAAAGGAAAGAAAATATCTCACCATCCTCCCCTCTCTTTACACATATTTGTGCCAGGTCCAGAAGGAGATCAGGGAAGGAAAAGGCTTTTTGTGCCTGGCATAGCTGGGCAAGGAAGCCCAGGATAAAGTAGCAGAGGTGGCATTCCAGACGTTAATACATGAAGAGTATCGGGTGTGTGATGAGACGCAGCAGGTGGGACGAGGAGATCAGTCCTCACTGGGTACAGCTACGCGCTAACTCTGCTGGATCTCCTCTTGCATCAGCCTCTGGAGGGAAAACTGCAGACACCTGTCCTCCAAACCAGTGATGTGACCAGTGAAAAGAGGGGTGTTGGGAAGGGGAGAGGATTGAGGCCACTTTAAAAACAAGCAAAGAATTTTGTTTGGCATCAGTGCTCTGGTACCTCCCCAGGCATGTGGTGGTGCCAGGTGCTACCAGGAGACTTGTGCTTTAGTGTTCCTGTGTTAGCATCAGCTGCAGAAATCAACACCATGCTGATCCCTTGGGCACTGGGGTTTGCAGCTTCCACTCACTTCCTGTGTGTCCTTCCTCACCATCCAGAGCACAATCTCTACCAATGAGCTCACGTATGTGCTTGTATCAGGACATCTCTGTCCTGACCTGAACAGTATGATAAAGGGGACAAGGACATCCATTTATGGAAAACCTAAAGCCTAAATTTGTTCTAAAT
Source organism: Aleadryas rufinucha (assembly GCA_013397815.1). NCBI lineage: Eukaryota > Metazoa > Chordata > Aves > Passeriformes > Aleadryas > Aleadryas rufinucha. The sequence continues at coordinate 101,078 of VZTH01002835.1, forward strand.
AATTTTGTGAATGGGAAAACTGAGGAAGCTTTGTTTCTAATGCAACTTTAAGGTGAGCATCTCTCTGGATTCTCTGAAGCCTTGTAAAGGGTTGAGCTCATGGAGCAGTAGGTGTTTTTATTAGACCTACACTTTTCTTTTTTTTTCTTCCACTTGATCAGTCATTTTCATAAAAGTCAGAGAAAGTTTCTGTTTTGGAGACTTATACTCCTCTGTTATATTTTCTTAAAACTGAGCTGTGAGTTAAAAAGCTATTAGGAGGGACCCAGACAAACGTATTGGCAGACTAAAAGACAATGTGATCTCACATGCCTGGTTTCCTAAGTAAACCTGTCTAAAAGCCCCAAGGATCATTAGTACATCATCTGTTACTTCCATCAGCACTTTTTGAATGCAGGAGTGTGATTTCTCCCAGAGCAGATGGGACCTGGCATCTCGTTAGACAGATTTCTTTGTAGCGATCTGTGCAATATTCATCCATCCCAAGGGAACCAGTGAACAGGAAAGGTAGCTCTATTTTCCACATGTCCAGCTACTCTGAAACCAATGACATGGTCAGCTGAGGTGGCTTGCAGACCCAGCCTGCATGAAAACTGCAGCTCACCACAGCTCCTATGGCTTTGTGATAGCTCAGCAGCCGCAGAGCGTGTTTCTCTGGCTGTTGTGACAGTGTAAGCCAGCCCTCTGGCTCTCCCTTCTGTCTGGAGATTTCCCCATGAGGCATATTTTTGAGCTCCGTGGGTGTCTTTGAGGGACAAGTCCCCACAGAAATGGTCCAACAAGTGGCAAAGGTAAGGCTGGCTGACAGGTGCTCCTGTAGGGAATTTTAATTGCTTTGGATGCAGCTCCAAGAGAAAACCATGTCCAAGATCTCTGAGACGTTAGGCTGCATTAACATCTCCCAATCTCTCTCAAAGCAGGGGCTTCACAGTGTTCCAGCCTAAAGTAGGCTGCTTCCCACTGATCTCAATAGGAACCAAAGTAGCCCCTGTCACATAAAACACATGAGGAGGCCCAATAGTGGCAAAAAATTGAAATGAAAATATTTCCAATGGCTTTTGCTGAGGTTTGAGCTGTGCTGTGGGCAAAGCTCATTTCTGATTTTCTGATTGTTTTTGTCCCTGCCTGATGAGCACATTACATAGCAAAGCCAAATCCTTAGCCCTCTGGCCTCATATGTCTCCTCTTCACCTCTTGTTTCTTCATACGCAGATCTCCTCAGTTCCCAGCCAAAGCACACCCTGATCCAAGCTTGCTCAGGAGGTGCTTTCTGCCAGAAACTTCCCCTGGGAGATTTAAGAAACAAACAAACAAACCAAGCAGCCTTCACAACATCCCGATGACAAACAAATAAACAAACAAGCATGCACACACACACACACACACGCCCTGTGTTCCTGAAACAGCATCTGACCCTGCTCTCCAGAGCCAAGGGACAGGATCTGTACCTTCGTGGTAAACACAGAGCACTGTGTCAGGGTGAATACTTGGAGCAAACCGCAAATCACTGACTTCTTCCCTGGGGAGGCAAGATGAAAACTCCAGCAAAACCTGTTTTGTGCATCCAGTCCCTATAAAAAAGAATGGAGTCAGGATGTTGTTCCTACAGGCATTTCCTACTCGACAAGTGTCTGTTTCCTTCCCTTTCTTCTCCTTTCCTTCTCTGTAAGCAAGACAAAAGCATTTCGGTGGTGTTGGGTCTCCCTTGAAATCCTGCCTCTTCACCACTGCAGGTGGGATTGGCAGGCAGTGTTTCCTAGGGCTCCCAAGCTCACGTGCCACGTCTCTGGACTACCTGTGTGTCCCTCCTGGTCTGAACTGCCTGTGCTTTGTATTGAAAATGCTAAGAGTCTGGCAGATGGTTCCTCTGAACCTTGCCTCTTAGAGAAAGTCCCATCCTTGGGTCTGGAAAGATGGTTTAGACATTCAGAATGCCCCCGTCTCTGCTTCCCAAGCCCAAGGTCCATGAAAGGAGGAGTCCCCATTAGTTTGGTCCTGTGTATGCTGGATGGACTAATGTACCACACCACAAAAGTGTGGTCCCACTCGTCAGCATGGAGGAGCATGCCAGCTGGGTCCTGTGGGGAGGGTCAGACAAGGTACATTAGTGGCAAGTCAGGCAAGTGGTTGTCTCTTACAGGTCTAGCTGAAGTGCTTGGAGATTATGTTGAGATGAAGGAAATGATTTTGTGAGTTGTTCCAGTGCAGACTCAATGCTTCACTCTTTTGCTGAAATCACTCCTCCACTCACAACAACCCTGCCTCTGGCCTCCCTCGGTTCAGAAGCTCTTCTGGCAGCTCCCTCAGTGTACTAATACATATTAATTGCCCTAACTAACTTCTCCTGGGACCTCCACCCATACCCTCGGCCCCGCCCCAGGAGCCCAATTTCAGCTTGTCATAGGGTACTTAGTCCTTTCCTTTGATATGAGTGTGTTTGGCTGTAGTCTTGCTTCTGATCCTGCCTTCTGGATAGACTTTGAACTTGTGCTCCAGGTAATTTATATCCCATATCTGTCCCCTGGTGTGGATTGTAGCTCATCTTTTGCCTTGTAGTTGTTTCTGACTGAGTTCTTTGTATGAACTCAGGATTGATTCATTGGTTGCTTCTCTGGGGTTATTGTTGTACCTGGTGATCAGCATGTGGCCCTGCTCCTGCTCCAGAGGATGAGCTTCTCTGAGGACACTTGTCAGTGTGCACCTTCCTTGGGTGGATACTCCTGCAGCTCTTCCTACAAGGCCCCTTCATGCTAAACTCTGCCACTAACAAGCGCAAAGCTTAGTCATATATATCTATTTTTGGGGTTTTTTTTGGTCGTGTTGATTATTTTTGTTTTCTGCGTAGAAAGTATTAGCATACTTGTAGGATTTCCTGAGTTAAAATAGGATTTCCTGTAATATTTTTGACAAAAAGTCTTGATAGTTCTGCATTCAGTTGTGGTATGTTTTTCCACCAGATCTGCCTTGGGACAAGGAATGTCTGGTGGAGTCCGAGCTTGGTCTCTAAACATCACATCTGAGTGCAACACCTCCAAGGAAATGCTGGACTTAAAAGTCTAGCATTAACTGGAGGTGGGTTCTTGTCTGTCATGTTCCTCTTCTGATGCTGACCCACTCCACACTTTTGCAGTGTGGGTGGTCTGGGGCTGCAGCACAGGTCCTGGGTCTTGGGATCGTGCTGTTGTGGGTTGGGGTGAAAGAGCCTGGAGTTCCTGGTCTAGTGGGGCTCACTAACTGAGCATGCTTTACGTATGCTGTGGGCACTGGCCAAAGCTGAAAGTGGGGTGAGATAGAAACCTGGGTCGTTTACACTGGGAGACAGAAAAAAACCCCCAGGTACTGCAACAGAAATACCATGCAGGGATGGATAGAAGGCAGGAGGATAAATAAAATAATAAGGGGTGTGTGGACAGACCTGTAATGTGGGAAGAGCTGATCCCTATCACCTAGAAATCCTACACCAGCATAGACCCACCTCTATCTTCCCCAGATCATGCTCTTTCCAGACTCTGAGTCTCAGCCGGTGTTGCCCTTTTAGGGGCAGGCAGGGAGAGCAGAGATAAGCAGATGTGGAGCACACAGTGGATTTTATAATAACATGGTGGTTATAGACAATTGCCTAATGAGGACCAGATGGTCAGTTTTATTTTAAGTTGCCCTTTAACAACATTCCCATCTAAGCTGTGTTTTTTAAGTAATAGGTTTTTAATGAGATGCCCATAAGATCTTACAACACATCAGGTTTTAATCATGCCGACCTATTTAAATGGCAGTGTGTGTCTTTAGCACTCCTTTTACATTTTTATGTTGTTTAATTCCTTCCCACCACTATTCCTCACCCCAAACCTCCAATGGGCTGTGTCAAAGGGATCGTTCCTCTCAGCACTGGATGCTGCCCCTGCTGAACTCATCCGTGCTATTCCAGACTGAGACCGGGAACAGACCTCCTTCCAGGAGAGAGAAAGCATCTTCTTCCTTCCCTCTGAGGTCAGGGTGCAGCTCTGCTTTGCAAAATAAAAGCTCTGATTATAAATGCTGCTCTTGGATGGGGAAGGCAGGGAGCGGTGTGATTTATCTTACAAAGATACTGTTATGAAGCCAAGCAAGCATTTGCTTTGGAATGGTGCCTCTAAATCCCCTGGGCAGCACCATGTGGTCATACTGCAGAGGATGTCTGAGAGCCCAGACACACAGCAGACATTTCGGTGGTGATAAGCCATAAGGAATCGCTGAGAAAATATGTAAACCCCTTGCTGCATTTGCACATCAGGAGAGGGATGTAACTGCAGATTATCTGCACTGCTTAGGTGGGGGCACCAAGGTGAGTTACCTGGCAAAAGGAGAACAGGGCAGAAACCTGGGTTTCATGCTTCTTTACTCCTTGTTTACCAGGCTAGGTCCTGGATAGCACAGGTAGCTCATGTCACTTCTGAGAGCTGAATTATGGTAACCCCGCATACACCTGCTCACTCATCTGAGCAAGGAGAGGATGTGTGAAGAGGGAATTGGGAAGCATGGCCTGATGACAACCCCAGGTGAACAGAACTCTCCTGCTTCATATCTCAGTGTGAGGCACATGGGCACCTGTGTTCACCTTTATGATCTGTGTCAGCCCTGCAGCCAGCCAAGCACTCATTCCATGGCCTTCCTGATAAAGATCAACATGAATTGTGTTTCCCATTGCTAGTGCTCAGCCCAATAAAGAAAAAACACCCCCTTGTAAAAAAGTCTGCTGTCAGGACTCAAAATGGTGGGGGTTTTTCTGTCCTGCTTTAGAGGCTTCAGCAAACACTGGACAAAACAGTGCAGGACTTTCACCTCTCACCTGTCTGGGGATTTCATATTTCCTGTTAATATCAGAGGCTCTATGAAATTGCAGATGAGATCAAGCTCTGCTTTCCTTCCCGGATTCTTGGTTGCCCTTTGGTGGAGCTTACACTGAGACTGTGACTGTCCTGGCTAAATGACATCATGTTTCAAAATTTTATTTGCTTTTTTTTTTTTTTTTTTTTTTTTTTTTTTTTAAGGGTATCTTGTGTGTTTACCCAGTCACCTTCAAGCAGCTGCAAACTTGGACACTTTCCACTCATTGGAGTGGAGGGGAAGGCACATGGTAAATGACACAGAGGTATAGGGGGCATTCACAGCCTTTCCTGTATTTGACATAGTTCGCTCAGACAACTCCAGCAAAAGAAATCTTCCCTTTGCATCAGACTGAACTCTGTTTTCATGGCAGTTCTGTACCTAAGAATTCTTGTGGGTAGACACTGGGAGGCACCAAGAAGCCCATCTTGTATAGGGCATAAACCAAAAGAAGCACAAAAGAAAGTGTAAGGGATTATTTGTTTGGGAGTTTAAGTTCAAATGTGACCTTGGTCACACAAAGAAGTGTGATTCAGGTGGTCACTGTATATTCACTTCTCAAGTCTCAGTGTAGAGCCCAAGTTGTTAGGTGCTTGCTTGGAGAAACCCAGGCTTTGTGCATTTAGCTCTGAACAATGGCCATGCTGGAGCATGAACAACTGTGAAAGATGCAACAATGCAGGTAGGAGAAGCTGGGGTGTGAATCCAACTGATAAAGGGCCTGCTTAACACCAGTCTACCCTGGGCTGGACTTGGCAGCAGTAGTGTATACAAAAGGTTTCAGTGGTTTTGGGGGAGACACCAGATTTTGCATTTTGTCTGTTTTGAAGGAGGCTGTGAGCATGTTAACATAGATCTGTTGAGTGCTCTCCTAGCAGTGTCAAACTTACAGGCAAGATGTTTTACCTGGCCCTTCCTTGGAGGGAAGACAATCTGGAGTCACTGATGCTGTCAAGTAGGATAACCACAACAGATCTTCCCAGGTAGCCTCTGGAAGAATAGTGTGGACAGTGTTTCTCCATAACAGTACTTGAATGCTAATGGTTATTTTGTCTTTCCAAGGGTCTCAGCTGAAGCCTCTGCCGTCAGCCTCAATTCCAGTGCTATTTTTTGAGGAGAAAGGAGAAAAGCAAAGCTCCAAGCTCTGAATCTTTATACAGCTCTTTGGTGAAACAGGAGCAAAAAGTGGTCTTCTTCCTCTTAGACAGGCCAACAGGTACCTGCAGTTCCAGGAAAGGGCTGATGGGTTTCAGCCAGGTTGCAGAGTTCTCCCAGGGAAAAGGAGAGAAAAGTAAATACTGTTGGTGACTGAAAATTGTTCTGCACAGCAAGAGTGTGGAGGTAAAGTGGCTGCAGATAGAGGTTTGTTCTTGCAATTACACCATCAGGAAGATAGTGAGAGGTGCCTCCTGTGCAGGCATCTTGGCAGGCAGTGCTGCTCCTTGCTGAGAGAGATGTGCAGGCCAGTGGGGCTGCCTGCCCCAGAGCCGCCTTCTTCCTTCCTGGCCTCCCCTTTGGAGGTTTGCTGACTCCTGCAGCCTGGCCTCTGGTTAGCTGAGCAGTGTCTGTGTGAAGTGGAAAATGTGTGTGAGCACAGGGGCTGGGGCACAGAGCCACAGCTGGGCTTAGGGCCCTGAAGCTTAGGGCCCTGAAGCTGTGTTGTCTGAGCCAGTAGCTGCTCTGTGGGTTCAGAGAGCTTTCCTTGGAGCTGTGGCAGCCTCGAAGGGAAAACAATCAGAGTTGGAGGGTGTGTGTGTTTGGCACAGAGCTAAAGACCTCTTCTTGCCCACCCCCCAATGATGGGGCATGTTTCTGCAGACACAGGGAGTCAGCAATCTGTGGTGAGCTCCGCTGCCAGATAGTGGATGGAGGAGCCCCAGCACAGCTGGGAATGAGAAGACACATGACAAAGTGACAACTAGGGAGATGAAGTCTGGCTGTCAAAGAGGCAGGAGTGGGGAAAACATTGGGATGCCATCTGACTGGGGGTACCCTTTGCCAGGAAGTTTGGTTCTCTGAACCACAGAGATCATTCATGCCCACAGCACCCATTCCTCAGCTGGTGCTGAGAAAAGGGCAGGGTTGCTCAGCTCTGCACTCCCATGGCAGTGTGAGACAGCTGATGGGCTCAGCCCCTTCCCCGAAGACAAGGCTTGCTCATCTGGTTTCTTGCTGCTGCAACCGGGGGTGGCAGCCTGAGAAACTTGGTCTCTGCTAGTGATTCTGTTTGGGCACATCAATAATGTTCCCCCAGGGAAACGAGAGTGCCTGAAACAGTCTTGCAAAATGAGGGAGGCTGCAACAAATCTACTGGTGTCAATCCCAGTGTTGCTGGCATCTGAGCATTGCAGCTGCAGGAGCAATAGGATTCAGAGGGCTCTGCTGGAAAAATGAGGCATGGAGGGGCTGGCAAGCAGTTGTTGCTAACAGTGTAAGACCTCTGGCCGAGTGGCTCTGGGTCCAGCCATGCCATAGATCCATGGGGCAGCTTCTCCTTTTCCCCTTCTGTGATGGTGGAAACATTGCACAATTGTATCTTCCTTCTGGGAAGAGAGGGGAACTGTCATCCCATCAAAGAGATGGGGACCACCAGACACAGCCCCGAGGTACCAGAACATTAAACCAGGCTGTGAGGAACATTTCTATGAACTGTTTCCTAGGGGCCAGGTCAGAAACTCAGTGAAGAGTCCTTGTTTCTCTTCCCCAGGGACTTGTACCAGAGACACACCCCAGAGCTTAGCACCCATACAAATCTTTGTAATGCCTTTGATTCTGCTCTGCTGGAGATGATCCCCTCTCAAAGAGTGAGGCCACCCAAATGCACCTACCAGCTTCTGCCAGACTCTCTGTGAGGAGGCATAGGTCCCTTTCTATCCTCCATGGGGAACACAGTGACAACCCTGGCAAAGCAGTTGGGATGCCCAAGATGAAGTCTCATAGGCTGTGACTTCTTTGGCACTGAGTTTATGTTCTGCCTGTGGCTGCTGGTGAGGTTCTGTTAGCTGTTTTACTCCATCAAAGCTTTCTTGCTTTCTTGTGTTCCCATGGGCAGTCCAGAGGCATCTCCAAGCCCAGCAGTGTCTGGGCTCGGAGGAGCGCAGCACCTCAGATGCTGTGGGAAGTGTGGTTTGATTTTGGCTTGGTGCATGTTAGCTCTTGCTAATCCTTGATCAAGGCTGTGACCCTTGGGCAGCCCGGCCTTAGAGCCTAAATGTAGTGTAGTAAGTGATGGTGCACCTGTATGTGGATTGATATGGCTGAGTTCATCTCTCACCCTACTGTGAGATCCCTAATACACCCAGATCCCTAATAGAGACTGTATCCTCTCTCTAAATCCTTTTCACAAGACTGACAGTAGTTTCCTATCTTTGGGATCTCTTCCCTTTGAGCAAACTCAGTGGAAAGGGCCTATGGGTTTCAGAGCTGCTAACGGGAGGGGCAGATGGAGAATGAGTGAGATTGCATAACCCTGTTCATTTAGAGAATAATGTTAAAAAGAAGGGCACTTTGTAAAATAGGAGGGATGAGAAGGTGGGGTTTGCAGGCAGTCTGGCAGCCCTCTGGGTTCTTGACTGGTTGGTTTCAGAAATACAAAGCGAAGTTGTCGGCAAACAATAGACTATGAGCCCTTGCCACCCATCCCTCTGTTTATCCTGAGAACAGGGTCATGGAAACTTTCCCTTTCTGTTATTGTTTCAATGGAAACACTTTGCCCTCTTCAGTGTTCCTCAGAAAGGATGCATCATGCGTGTAATTAAGCCTCCACGCAAAAGATTTTTCCTTTCCTAGCCAAAGCTTTTCCACTGCAGCTTGACTTCACTGTAAGGAGGTTTTCTGTCCTTCCTCTACATAGCCCTGGGGCTGAGCTACTGGAGGTTGAGTGTCTTCCACGCTGGGCTATTATTTTCATGCTCTTTGGGTATACTCTGGTGCAACTGCTGCTGCCGGTGCTCTGCCTCATCCTTCTTCCTTCTAAGAGGTCGCTCTGCTCTGTGTTGGAAGGGGACAGGGCAGGATGATGGGTACCAAAGTGCCTGCAGAGCTCTGTCTCACATCTGGCTCATTTTGCTTTCACAGAAGGTTCTTGCTGAAACTTGTCCCATGGTTGAGGCCCTTCAAAGGGCATGTGGTCTCATGTAGATGCTCTGGTGGCTAATCATATTTCTCTTATAAGAGTAGGATTCAGTTTTAGACACACAATCCCAAATGTCGGTATTTAGTTATCCCATTATGGAAGTTGGTTGAAAGAAACCAGCTGGGTTAAAAATTACGCATGGCAGAGATGAAATGCATCACACGAGCCATGTTTCTTAGAAGGTCATGATAACAGGAGGTGACAAACAAAACCAGGTAAATCCTGGCTATGGCCTATGACTGCATGGCACAAAGTGAGCATCACCCTCTGAGATGACTGTACAACCCTTCTGGGCTTGGAGGTGATGTGGTTGTTGTCCAAACAAGGCAAAGCCATGAAGATTTTTGTTTACTCCGTGTCCACATAGACACATGGGATGCTCTGTTTCCCACCTCAGTGATTACACGGGGGTTTGGCTAGTGCAGCTGGTCATGGCAGCAGAGGATGTGCTTGCACTGCATGCAGGATGGAGGGCAGACACCAGAAATTTCAGAAATGTGGAGGCTTGCAACACAGTGAAGTGCAGATGCAGATGTGCTTGCAGTCATGCAAGAGAAGAGCGAAGTAACGAGATCTCAAGCATCAGCAGAGAGATTCTCCTGGAAGCCAGGAAGGAATTAGCCCAATCCTTTGCTCCTTTTAGCCACACAGAATTGGCCTGGTGTGTTGTGGCAGTTTATTGCTTTCCTCTGAGGCATTAAGTTTTGGCTGTTGTCAGAGAAAGGATATCACATTGGTTTGGGACGGAAATCTTCATTCCTGTGAGTGGGAGTGCCAATATTTCATTGGATGAGAATGTACTGGGGCCAGAAAAGCTTTCACTTCAATGAATTTGCTTTTCCCAGGAAAGGTCAGTCTGAAGGGAACATCCATTTGCATCCCATAGCTTTCTACCTGCCTTGCTGCTGTATGAGTGGCTGTAGAGCATAGGGACAAGCAACCCCAAACCTCAGTCCTCATTTGATCCTAGTTAGCCACCTTAGCAGTGAAACTGATCCCCTTTGGCTCCTGGTGGGGGCTGTATGGACAGAATTAGGCTCAAATGCCAAAGTTCCCAATGCTTTGGAATACCTCTGTTGTAATGAAAAATGTCTGTGCTTACGTTGTGGGTTCAGGGATCAGGCCCATGAGAAGTTCAGGACATGAGGGAAACCACTGACTGGGTTTCCCATTCCACTCCTCTCACTTTCTTTGGCTGTTTGACCTTTTTGGAGTTAATTTGTTTGTTTTCTTCTGTTCTGTGGATCAGATTCAGACTTGGTGTGACTGTGTAGGAGCTGATGGAGTTACTCTCAGGCTGAACATTTATTTCTTTAGTCTTATTTGAAGAAAGCAGTTCATATGTCCCTAAACTGAGGCTATGTATCTTTTTCTCATATGTTTTAGTTCAGCTCTTAAAAAAAAAAGGCTTTGTTGGAAAAATGCAAGATGAGTCAAATGAGTGCTCAGATGATTCCTTTTCACTGCAAATTTCATGGTTCCTGACTTTTCCTCCCAACTGCTCACCCTGTGAAGCTGCAGATTGTGTTGGTTTCATCACTGAATAGTGATAGTGCCTCAGCTAAGAAGGAAGAGAGTGAATGGTAGAAGTCAGGCTCTGCAGGTGGCTCATGTTCAGCCCCAATTTCGACAGCCAGCTGACCCATTGAAGTGGGACAGGTCCCACCTCTGCAAAGCAAAGGGCTGCCAGTTCCCTGTCACTTCTTTTAATTAAAGAACAGGTACCCGACCCCCATTTCAGTGGGACTGGAAATAAAAATGCCCCTTGAAAGTGGTATGTCCTTTTGCACAGCTTGGAATCAACAGCATGGCAGTAATGGTGACACGAAGTGAGCTTGTCTTCTGTCACCTCCCAGGTGTCACTGCACCAGAAATTCCTTGCATAGCAAGTCTGAAAATGACCTGCTTCCTGGGTCTGGTCCCACTTAGCCTGGATACCCCCCACTCATCCAAAATGTTGGTCACTGGTAGATTGGGCATCAAATATAGCAGACCCCAGATACGCTTCCAGTTCCACGCCCACTGGAGTGGGTGGGCATAGCCCTTTAGGCTGTCCAGGCCACAAGTCAGTAAAACTCCTGTCTGGACTTTGTCATTCACTTGGGACAGAGAGATCAGCTGCAATGTGGAGTTCCTGCCTAGACCTGGCTCACTGGATTTTGGGGGCAGAAACTCTCCCGTTATAGGAGGGCACAGTGACCTACTGCATCAAAGCTCTAATTAACTGCATATCACTAATGATTGGCAATGAACAGGTTAAAAGTCAAAATGCCAGCACAGCCTTGGCTGTGCCTCCTTTTGAGTTCACAAGCTGGGGGAGTTGCGATATCTACAGGTTTTATCAGAGCATAGCATCATGTCATACAATCTTGGAGCAAAAGAAGGTAAAAAGGAGGAAAAAAAGGTTGGGTAATGATGGAGAGTAGAGTTCTGAAAGGGAGAAAGAAAGGAGAGAGTAGGCTTGAAACAGAGCAAATGCTTGGTTTGGAGGAAGAAGAATTGGCTTGCCAGGTAAGGAGTTTTTTTCTGCTCCAATAGCTCCCCAGCTCTAATTTATACAATATAAATAATTAAAAGCTGTGCAGGCCCAGTGCTAATCCTTGTGGTATTCCATAAGCAACTTCCTTCCCGCTTAGAAAGAATTCCATTGAGAATTATCCGACAGTTCTTGCTCTGCAGCCAATTTTCCGCTCCTGTCAGTGCATGGAGTCTGAGCTCTCCTTTTCCTCGGTTCAGCCTTCCCCAAATTGCATGGCAGAAAAAACCCATAATGTGAGGTCCACTTGCTCTCATCCTGGAGTTATCTATGCTGCTAAAATCTCACTGCAGACCTAGAGGGGAGAGGAGGAGGTCTTGTGGAAAAGCTGTGATTTCTGCAGGTGAATTCAACCACACCACATCCATTTGGTCACATAAATCAGTTCTACAATGGTCCTGCCTTCCCACGGCAGCCAAAGTTTGACAGTCTAAATTGATACAGTGCTGTGCTGTTATCTCACCAGCACAGAGTGCTAATGGAGGCCGGTTTAACCTGTTCAAATGCATTCTGTGGTAGCAGCAGTAACAGGATGGGGACCCTCAAATAAAGAAGAGGTTGTTCTTTCTTCCCTTCACTGTACTAAATTGAATGGATCTGCCTTGCTGTCACCAGGAATATATGGACTTAGAAGAAATTACAGAGAAATAGTAAAACTCTGTGGCATGTATCCCGTGCATAAGCTGGAAGATTTCTCCGGTGCTTTGGGCAAGATTGATTATTTGTGGCCTGTAAAAGTTGGGATGTAACTCTGAAAAATGCTTCTTAGCTGTAATCTGTCCTTAGCACTGGGGGGACAGATCATCTCTAGGCAATCTTCCCACAGAGAGGGAGCCAAGCCTAAAAAGCTATCAGCCATTTGTTGCTGGAATGGCACACATCTAGTCTGGATGCTAATGTTTTGCAATGGAGAAGAGAGAAAATAAAAGTGTATTTAGGGAAGTGGGTTGTAAAAGCTGAAGGAGGCTTTTCAAGCAAGAAATTACTTGACTGTGAGCAAAGGTGTATGATTATCACACAGTTAGAAATTGAGGGTCCTTGCAGAACTACTATGCTCAGGCTTTCTAAGAGGAAGCGAGTGAATTCCTAGTTGCTGAGTTAGAGGTTAGGACTCAAGAAATTGATATGAACTGGCTCAACTGCAAGAAGTGTTTTCAACAGCAGGTTTGAAAACCAAGTATGACTTCAACAGCCAGTTCTACAGGACTACACCAACCAGTATCACCCTCTGCCCTTACTTATCATCCTCAATACTTCCAAAGCAGACTAGCCAAGGAGCTTGCTTTTCCATCTGTGCTGACAGGCTGTTGTGGTGTCCCTGAAGGTATAAACAGTGACACACATGCTTGCCTACAGACCCTGGATAAGACAGTGGTAGTCTCTGCATCTCATCTGACCTCAGACAGATAGTCAGGTCATCACATCATCCCTGCAGATGCAGGTTTTTTTGGGAGAGGGATGTGAATATTTGACTTTCTTGCCCAGTGTGAATGATACACAATTTAAAGGGAAACCATGGATGTATGTTTTCATTTGACATTTGAGACTATATTGTTTGATGTGCCACTAACAGACTATGACCTGCTGGTCCAGCTTTGCCTTTGGTATTTTCTGCTCTTGAGATGCTGGGCAAAGCAAATTCAGGGGGAAGGCAAGATCTTCCAAGTGAAGATTCAGTAAGTACAGCAGTGAGGCAGCTGTAAGGTGAAGCTCACATCAGTGTTTCTGCAGTGAGGGAAATGCTCTACTACTAACACAACTACTCCCATAAAAATCCAGGACATGTGCTGCTGCTGTGTGCTCTGGCCAGTCGCTGCTAATGAATCATCCAGCTCCTGGATCACTCCCATGAAGGGAATGGAAAACTGATCCAGTCCAGAGAGATCTTGGAGTTCATTGCAATGTGATAACCCTGTTTACAACTTTAAGAACTCCAGCAATTCAGGAGGTGCTGGCAGAACATCTGCTCATTGTAGGATCTTGCCAGCCACTCTTTGGAAATATTAGGTCTGTGCTTCGTTTGTCCAGTTGAGATGCCTCAGAAACAGCACATTGTTATGTCCTAAGACTAATGGGTCTAGAAAGAAGAAAATCCATTTCCCAGTGGAAACTGAAAGCTCTGATAAACATTCAGCAAGTTTTAGCTCATGTAAATATCCCAAAGCAGAGCAGCTGGGAGCCAGCCAACTATACTGCCACTATAGTTCCCCTTTTTTATAATTTTTATTTTCTTGCTGATCTACCTGCAGAAACTCTGAAATTACTGCAGGAAAACATATCTGTGGAAGGTTTATGATCAGGCCTGAAAAACTTTCCCAAGCATGTGTATTAAGCTTGTTGGTGCACATTTTCTGCAGGAAACAGTTATGGAGAGGAGGTGAATAGGGATGAAAATAATCCTAGGGCTCACCAAAAGAAGATACTATAGATGATTTGGGAATAAATGAAAACCTTGGCTACACAAATTGCTGTTATAGTTACCCAAGGGCAGATGACCACCCCACTTTTCTGTCGTGGTGGAAAACTCTTGAAATTTCCAGCCTTTCGTCTGTGAGTAAGAGTTGAATGGCACAGGCAGGACTCTGACAGGGGACCATCCTGAGGGTGGTCTGGTGAGCTGTGTTGCCTCTTGGCAGCCATGCAGTGACCAGAGAGAGACATCAGTCTGCCTCTAGGGAGAGGCTGGTGCAGAAGCAGAGCTGGGATAAGAAAGGGAGCTGCCTGGTTGCCCTCACACTGCTCCTGACCACTGCTTGTTCCCAAGGGATGGTGGGGATAGGCTGTGCCCACAAAAGGAGGTGAGCTGCAGGCAGGCACACCATGTTCCACCAGTAATGCCTGTGCCGTTGCCCATGGCTGAGGTCCTGAGTACTCCCAAGCTGCTGAGGATCTGGTCTCCCACCAGCCACAAGGGCAAAGCCAGCCTGATGCCTGCAGACAGCTTTCCTCTCTCAGGGAACTGCTGGCGGAGGCAGGGCCCCGCAGGGGAGCCTCACAGAACTCAGGGTGACACAGCCGGGCATGTCCTCCTCCCTGTTCCACTGACCAGGAATGGGATGCTGGAAGCACTGGAGCTCTGTGGCTGTTTTGGGGAGCTAACATATCATTTAAGGTCAGCCCCAGTGCCATTTGGAGAGGAGCTAGTATTTCCTTGACTGAAACACTGAGTTCTGAATGTAATTACAGGATTAAAGGCATGTTCTGGGGCTGAACTCATGATTTATAAGCAAATGGTACACTTTCAGTCTGTTTACAAGGTGCTCTTGGCCCTGCTTAACCCCTTCTTTGCTGAATACAAATGATGATTGGGTTATTCCTGTTACGATGTTCATCCATGGAGTGGAGGGATAGTCACCAGTGGGGCCAGATTAGGGAGCTGTTGGATGTGGTCATTCCACAGAAAAGGGAAGTGACTGTTCTGGTTTTCTGCTTTACTCTGTCCTAGCTGACAAAAACCCCAAAGCAGAAAGCCCCCTAACAAACTCTTAGCTGATTGTCATTTATCTAGTGGAAAATCTCTAGTTCTTTCCAAGAACCTTGGTTCTTCCCAAAGGCTATTTAAATGGTGTTCCCTGCACTGTAACGTTGGAAAAGACAATTATGAAGATAAATCCTGACACGTGGCAGATAAACCAAACCCTGTGGAAATTTCTCTGGTGAATAATTTGTTGAATTCACCAGTTTGAGGTAAAGCCAAAACCTGTCATGGAGAAAGGCTGCCACAACAAAATGCAGGCCAGCAATTCTAGGAAACTGACTTCATGTCATGACTACCTCTCTTCCCTGACTGCATAGGTATCCAATGATCTTATAGACCTGGAGAGAAGACAACCAGAACTTCTTGCTTTTTTTTTTTCTTTAGTGCATAGCATGTGCAATGACTAAATGAAGCATCTAGAGTAGGTCATCTGAATATGGGCTCAGTCTTGCTCTGAAGACTTTAAAGGATGGAAAATTTGCTGTAGTTCCAATGAAATTATTCCAAAAGTGAGTGTACAGTTTTTTAAATTTGCATTTTATATCCACAGAGGTGTCAAATTTAATTTCCTGCTGTTAGCTCTAGGAATTACTGCCCCAGTTTGCTGCTTTTACCATAGCATTTCTTTAGGAGCTCTGATTGATTCAGAGCTACTCACAGTCTATATCACTGCTACTTTAGATGGAGGTGCACTTGTTGGAGACCTATGGGTTATATTTTTCCAAGAGGATACACAGAGTAGAACTGACACTGTTTTTTGTCTAGTTTGTAGTTTGCGGTTTCCAGATGGAACAAGATACCAAAGCCAATGAAGCATTTTTCTGCAGGTCCAGGGCTTTGAGTTCAAATTTTCTTTGACACTTTCAGGAAAAGCTTCCTACCAAACTGTGAGTAAAAAGCTACCTTGTGGCTCTGACTGAGCAGATCAGATGTGGTGGGGATCATGTGTCTCTTGTCTTAGGAGGAGCAGCAAATCTATTAGGCATAGAAGGTCTGAAAATAAATATTATCTGCAGGTTACAAGTGGAAATGGGTTTTATTTACATTCCTCAGAATGGTTTGTGGCCCACTGAGGAATGGACCTGCTAAACCTCAATCTTGTGTCCCCAGAAGCAGGTGACCCATGATCTAGGACTGCAGCCCTTGGTGTGGGCAGACAGACAAGGAAACTTTCCTGCAGGAAAGTCCTGCCTAGGCTGTGTAGGCTGGGCACTGAGTGTCAAACAAAGAAGAGCTATGCCAGGTTTGTCCCAAAGCAATCATGATCTTTCTTTCTTTCCCCCCACTTGAACAAACTTGTCCATTCTGTATCATGCTTCTGGAGCTGCCTCAAGCCTTGGGGAAGAAACACTCCAGTCCTTGCTCTTGTTTCCTCTGCAGTCTTTGAGGAATGGGGGCAATGTGGATTTTTCTGTAAGCAGCAACCCAAGAAACAGAAGTGAGAGGAGAAATGCAGGCCTGGGAATTCATGTGACCAATGGGCCAAATTGATGTCATGCTCGAAATGTGAGAATTTTTGTGTGGGATCAATGCCTAGAGCAGTTTATGATTGGCTTAATGTGTCCTTACAAACATAAAGGATTTATGGAGCTGGGAAGCCTTGATGTTTTTACCCAAGATAAAGAGCATTGTCAAATGAGAGAGGAGGCTGTATCTCATGCCCGCTTCCTCTGTTGAGACTGTTTAAGGTTAACTAACAGACAACCCAAAAGTTGGCTCCAGGTCACAGGAGGACCTACCATCCTGGGAGTGTTTGTTTTGGGAGCATTGTAGACCCATGCTAGGTCTGGTAGGGTACATTGGTAAAGTTGCAACATTAAGTGCATCTACCTGGTCCCTGAACACCTGGCAGGGAATACAAGAGTTTCTTAAAAATTTAGGAATTATCCATTCTTGGCTTAAGCTGTGGTATTGCTCAGCTATTTTTGTTGGCTTGGCAAATCTCCAACCACCTAGACACCCATCTATTTTCTTTCAATAGTACCAATGCCCCAAGTAGCCTAAAGCACTGGGTTCCCATCTGGAAGACCTAGACTTCTAGGGAATGATGAAGCAGAGGACATTAGAAACCCTATCATTTGTGTGCCAGGGCAATGTTGTCATTACCACAAGTGTGCAGTGATGTGTCCATCTGGCTGAGTCCCCTCGTTGCTAATAACCAGCAGAACAGTGATAGTTGGTTGTGCATGGAAGTGGGTTTTAACAGGGCTACATGCTTGTATCTATGCCCATATCATCTCTGAACAAAACGGGAAGGCAAATTGGAAAAAAAGAAAAAGCTTTCTCCCAAAGATGGTGACTATGCAAAAGACAGGGTTTATGATGAATGTCCAGCTGAACACACATTCCTAGTGCAATGATGTGGTTAGAAGAGCTGACACAATCCTTTGAGTAATAGAGACATGAAGGAATTCTGCTGATATCACACCAAATAAAAATGAAGTGAATAGAGTGCTCTGCTTGCAAACTCAAGGTCAGGAGATCAGAAATAGCTGGAACTAGTCTTCCCGTGCAACATTCATTTAGACATGATGGTATATGTTTTTTATTTTTTTACTCCTGTGAGGTTCCTGAATGGTTTGGGGCACAGTGGACATTGCTCACTGGTGTACATTTGAAACCCATCTCCACTTGAGTTCAACTGCAGAATGAGTGCTTGCCATTGCACCTGAGTGCTTCAACGGGGCTGTTGGTAACCAAAGAGAACACATAGTGACTGCTATGGAAGGTCTTCTCGATGGACTTGCCCAGACTGATGCTTTCCTGTCTAGGGTACTGTGCATTTCAACTTCCCATTGCACCTCCCGTACTCTGACACTGACCACCTGATGGGCTGGGATGCTCCTTCTCTCACTGTGCAGATGAAATGGGATGGTTGCTTTTTTTAGTGGTGTGGGAAGAATCTTTGTACAGGATGAAGGAAACTGGACTCCCTGGATTTCTAGTATCTGAGAAAGAAAGCTAATACTTGGAAGGCTGAAGCAACTGCAGCTTCCTTGGGCTCTGCCAGCAAGCATGGCACAGAAAGATTGTCTTGGGTGGCAGTGAGAGCACTTTCTGTGCCACAGGGATGAGCCCCAGCATCGATTCAGTCTTTCTGGCAGGGATGTTTTGGAAGTCTATTCTGCCTGTGGGGTTCTGGTGTGGCAGGGAACTTGCAGGCCCTCAGCTGGGGCAATTGCAGGAAGGGGAGAGGAATGATCCTGTGGCTCAGCCACTAGTCTGGGTCTTGGGAGCCATGGGTTTAATTCTTGGCTCTGCTGCTGTCTCCCAGTTGGCAAGGCTTGGAGTGGCACTCTCTCTAACTCTGTTTCCCAACTGCTCATTGCATGGTATCATGTTATTTTAAAACCTCAACGCATCTGCAGTAAAATGCTTCATATTACATGACAGCCCACAGCTTTGCTTGTGTCTTCAATGGGTAATTTGCAAGGGGACATAGGCCCCAACCAAAATCCTGAAGCCCCTGACCCCCCAACGTTGGAGTCTGGATCCTGCAGCTTTTGTGAAATTGAAAATGAGGTGCTGCAGCAGCTGAGTCAGCGATCTCTGATAATGTTGCTGTGGTGAAACTTCCTTCTCTGCATGGAGTTTTCATAAAGCCTGCTCAGTACTTAACTGTCATGTAATGCCACAAAGTATAGCTTGAATTGTACTTCATTTGAAGCTTAGACCCTGCTGGGATGGGGTACCCAAGGTCTGGGCTGGTGAGGTGGGGTCCTCCCTGTCAGTGCAAGAGAGATGGACAGTTTGTGTTTTTGTCTTATTAACGTTCATTGATGTGGAGGGAACACTGAGGAACCGGACTCGTTCCCTTCCTCACTCCCCTCTCCTTTTGCCTGTTGCTATTTAAATCACAAAATTAAGAGTAAGCCAGCCAATTTAGAGTCTCCTGCAAGACAAAAATAAGTGGATATAGAGAGATGAATGCAAAGGCACAAGACCATATGGTCTCAGGGTTTCATGACAATATTTGCGGGGATCTCAGTCTTGGAGAAATTTAAGGAAGGATTTGTCAGGACTGATGGTACAGTCACACCTGTACCACAACACTCGGCCTTAGACATGCTTTTGGCAACGGTACATAGCCAAAGTGGGAGAACAGACAAAAAATCTGGAAGTGAGCCGGAGAAACTGTGGAAATATGAGAAGATCACCAAATTGAAGGACAGCTGGCTGGGGAAAGAAGTGACACAAATCTGTGCTGCAAACAAAGGACATAACCTTTTCCAGGAGATGCTGAGGGTCCAGAAGAACAGCATACAGTTTAAGAAAAGGATTACATAGATATACACCATGGTGGGACTTCCACCAAACTTCCAGCCAAACTTCCTCCCATACAAGCTGCCATCTGTTGGGACAATATTTTTGCACCATGGTTGAGCCTTTAAATCCTAAATGGGACCAGGGGCACTTTGCAGCTGACACTGGAACACCCTGCAGCTCTGGAGCTCCAACATGTGAGATGTAGTCCCATCGAGGTGGAAGAAGGATGGGGAAGAGGGAAGCCTTCCCAACAGACACCCCAAAACCCTGTCCCTGTCACACTGTGTCAAAAAAGCTGAGAGGTCATCAGGTGAGTTAAGAGGTAACCAAGTTTTACCCCAATAGACAGAGTCAGAAGGCAAATCTCTGGCCATTACATTTTCCCTTTTTCAGGGAACCACCATCATTTGAACTATTTTAAGACCAGACTGGATTGAGCTCTAGGAAATATACAGTAAGAAGCTGCCCCAGGACTGGCAGGGAAAGATGCCAGCTGGTCAAAGTCTTTTTAGTAATGTCGCTGTTTTCACGAATGTTTATATTTCCTTGCCAGCCCTGTGGACAATTAAGAAAAGGCTTGGCTGAGATTTAAGCTGTCATTATTGGTCTAGACGCTGGATTGGCTCCACATCATAAAAATCTTGAAGATGGAGCGAGCTGTATGAGGCAGTCATTTGCAAACTGTACAGAGCATTCTGCAAATCTATAAATACAGCTGGTGAGATAAAGAAAGGAAACAATGCACAAGAATGCTCCCTTGTGCATCCATGGCCAATGGCTTCACCAAGAGATTGCATGTCAGTCACTGGGAGATCAGTCGGCAGCTCTGCTCTCTATACACATGCTTCCAGTGGAAAAAGAAAAAAAAAAAAAGACAGCAGTAGCTCAATTTCTTTTCTGGCTTTGCCTTGAAAGCTTGTTGAGTTTCTCTGACTCCTGTTGCTGTCAAGTGGTGCTTAACACTTCCAAAAAAATTGCTAGCACAACTGCTGGAGCTTTGGCAAATATCTGGACTGTTAGATTTGACCACTGGAGAGTGGTTTGTGTCTTACCTCCACGAGCCCAACCTCTAACATAAGGTAGAGGAAAGTTGTAAGGGGAGACTGAAGGGAAGTGACTCATTGGAAGTCACTCAACCATGTCAAAGCACTGCTGGGGACTAGAAGATAGTTCTGAGATAAATGGAACCTGATCTTTTCTCCCCCACTTGGCCTCTTTCTTGGCTTTGGGGAGAGAGTTGTGTTAGCACTCAATGGTGAAATTCATGGGTTGGAGGCTTGTTTTCAATTTCCTATTTCCACTGTGCTGGTTAGTGAAACTTCCTCCTGAAGAGAGATCCAAAATTTGCCTGGGGTGAATGACATCAGCCTGATCTCATCTTTGCTCATTTATTTGTACTGGTTATCTCTGGCTTCAGTCTTACTTCATTCAGATAATTGCATACACTCTCCTTAGAGACTCACTAGTTCTGTCACCAGCCTTGCCAGCAACGCCCCCTCCTCGTGTTACCTCATTATTATTCATGCTAATGAGGAGGGGGAGGAAATAAACCAGGGTAGACTGAAGCTCATGAACTTGTTTCTCCCTGCCAGTATCTCTCTAGGCCCTGTCCCAGTACCACTTTGTCCAGTGGAGAGTGCTTTCCCAGTGCTGTTCATCTGCCCACTCCTAAGCCTGTGCTTGAGTCCAGGAAATGGCTTGGGTGGATGTCTCCATTAATACCTGGATAATATATCTTAGGCATTTGTTTCTGCCCTGCAGATGGACTTTGCAGCCACCAGGTTATCTGAGAAAAGTATCTAGCCCTCTGCTTTACGACTTGTGTTTTCCTTCCAGTTCCTGTGTTGTAAAACCACTGAGATGAAAGATGCCCTTTGCAGACATGTTTGTGCTGGATAGAGATGTGTATGTATCTGCCACAGTAGAGGAATGAACAGCCTTGCCCCACTCCCCAGACTCATCAGGTGGTGGGACTGAGTGATGGGATTTCATATCTGTGTTTCACACCCCTTTGACAAGGGTGGTCAGAAGCAGGGAAGAGCTTTTTTAAGAGAAATAAGCAGACTAGAGCTCTTCAGCTGGGAAGCAAGGTGGCCAAGGGAGGATTTTATAAATATCTGTAAAAGCAGGAAAAGCATGAAGAACAAAAACAAGCAAGGGGACAAATATAAACTCCAAAAAATTAACCAAAGGAGCTCCTTGCCACAGGAGGCTAGGAAGGGTAAAAAGCTGGCATGGGATCAAAAACTAACTGGATAAATAGAGGACTTTTCAACACAGAGCCACTGTCTTACTGGAGAGTGGGAGAACACTCCAGGGAAGCATCACTGTGCACTTGCCTGGCCCTTATATTCTTTTCTGGGCACCTGTTACTGCATAATTTCAAAGAAAAGGTATTGGGTCCTTTGGGCTGATCAGATCTGGTTGTATTCATGCACTAATGAAATCAGCACAGTCCCAACCATGCAGTGAGTGCCGAGGGTCTGGTCCAAAGCGTGGTCTGCAAGGTAGCTTGGAGCAAAGCAGGGAAATCAGATCTTGCTTGCTTAAAATCAAAACCAGGCTTAGAAAGCAATCTCAGAGCAGGAGCGCTGTTCTCCAGGAAAGTTTCCAAAACCAACTCCTGGCCTTGGAGAATAAGATGGCAAGCCACCAATAAATAAATAAGTAGATAAAGAAGTAAATGCAAAACCTGTGAAGAAATCTCCCAGAACAAATGGCAAGAATACTTCCAGTTTTCAGGCCACCTGCTTGTCATCTATCACTTAGAAAATGAGTGTTCTTTAAATATTCATATGGGGAAAACAGACCCACCCTCCTGGATTTCCATGGTGATTTATGCTGCGGCATTTCCAAGGTCATCCATTGCCTAAATCTCCTTTCTGTCTGAGCCCTGGGTCCTGCAAGGAACCCGATCCCCATGATCATATATATATTAGAAGGGATGGAGCCTGTTTCCATATGTGTCTTAGTGCTGGCATCTGAATTTTAAATGAATGTGCTGATTCCTCAGTCTGTACTCAGACACCAGCTTTCTCCTTTGGCTGTTCCAGTTAAGGTTTTTATACAAAGCATTTTCAGTTGAGGAGCTTTCAGTGGCAATATTCTCAAAGACACATCTTGGAGTCGTGTTTCAGGCTCTTAGGGCTGGCTCATAAATACTGTCTATGGGTTGGAACTTGATATGTCCAAGTTGTGTTCCTGTCCCATAAGGAAACAGAGATATATTAAAGGAGTCCTGCTACTCTGGGGAATCAGCATTAAGATAAAGCCAATATATGCATCCACTGGTGTTTTGTTGCTTGTTTGTTTGTTTTTTTTGAAATAAAATTAAGAGTATATAGCATGTGATTATTAGCATAGGAAAGCTTGGGATCAGTGAATAGAGAATAGGTTTATTTTCTTTTTTTAGACTAGAAGGGCTCATTTCAGGAATGAAGCAAGAAAAGTTGGATAAACTGATCTCTGGAGATGCTAATTTCCCCATGCACTAATAGAGCTTGCACAGCCAGGTATAACAGTAATCAGTCCTGCCCTGGCCAAGGATAGGTCTCTGGAGTTCTAGTGTGATCAGGGACCTGGAACAGGGGCCTTAAATCTCTCTCACCTTCAGCATCTACTGGAACATCTAGAGGTTCTGCCTTCTCTAGCATGCGCAGACCAGGCTTTACCCTGGAGCTCGCGGAAAGTGGGAGAAGGGCATGACCAAATTCAACTGCACACTTAATAGCCACTGTGGTTGTCTTTGAGGCTGGCATATGAAGCATTGCCAAAAGACCAAAGAGAAACCATGAGTGCATTGATTTCAGACAGCACTTAACCATCCTGATCAGAAAGATCTCAAATGCTGTACCAAAAGTTACCTTGTTTGTTTCTTCAAGTGGAAAAGATAATGGAACTATAATGGATAGGGATTCCCCAGCGGTTTTTTCTCCCTCTCTTTCTTTCCCTCATTAGGCAAAAATCTGCTTTGTCAGTACCTTTTCTGAGCACCCTAACAAATATACCTGTCTGTGACAGGCCTCTCAACACAGGCTTTTGTGTTTTGCTTTGTATGGGGGGAAAAATGCCACAACAACAGGGCACATCTATTAACTCTTTTGGGACTGACTAAGACATCAGGTTGTGATGAGGTGCAAAGGAAGGGAACCTACACAACACATGCCAAGGAGATGATCATTAACAGGGGGAACGGAGCAGCAACTTGGCCCCAAGAACAGCTAGGGACTGGGTAACTTGAAATTGCCTACTACAGCTCCAGCCTCCTTTGCCTTCAGCATGGAGGTGGGGCCCAAGCAGGCCAGTGCTGACAGATGTACCCTGCCAGGGCAATTGTGTGTGGATGAGTAGGAAGGAGAGCTCCCTCTCTGAGCTCTGCACATCCACTCTGCACCTCTACATTGTGCAGCCAAAGGCACACCGTGGCATAGAGGAGTGACAGCATGCATTCTGTATGGCTGTGCTCTCTGTATTAGCTTTTCTCCTTAAAAGATTCAGCTTTGGAAAAATTGGTTTATTTAGCTGAGTTCAGATCTGAGAGCCTTTCAGCTGAAGTTGGAAAAAATTTCTTCTGAAGGAATTTCTTTATTCTTGGTGTTGTTTAACCTTAGCAGCAGAGCTAAAGTGAGCTGAGAGAACAGGAAGAGAAAAGGTATTTTTGCGGGTTTGGTACCTACTGGTGGTGACCTCATAAATGGACTTGTCCTGGTCTCCCAGAACACAAGCTTATCTATTGCCATGAAATTCACCCCATAAAACATGAAGCCACAATTGAATCCTGATTTATATTGTCTGAAATTAATATATGTCCTTGTGTACCAGGATACCTGTGTCCTGGTGGAGGATTTTTACCCCATTTATTATTGGTATACCATGCTCTCCCCACTGGATTTCCTGTTTCTTTCCTTGGTTCTCTCCTGGGATGGATTCATGACAGCAACCATTCTCTCTGCCTTCTAAGCTGCAGGCATGTCTAAAGAGTAAGGAACAATATTCAGGTGTGAACAAGAGTGTGCAAGGGGAGAATTGAGTAAATTAGCAAAGGTCAAACAGAACTGGCAGAGTCACCCCTGACCCTACATGACTAAAAGAAACAAAGATTGCTGTTCCTACCATGTTGAAAAGCCGAGGATCTTGCTCAAGACTTGGAGTACCAAGGTCAGCCTCCTGTGGGAGTATGAGCTGTAGGCATCAGACACTGCAAAATCCATCTCCTCTCCCTACTCCAGATTAGGACACACATTCTGCTGCTATTCCTCTGATACGTACTTTAAGCCATCTGCAGATGAAGGAACGGTCTGCTGCTGGCGAACTTAATCCAGAAAGCTGAGGTGGAATCAGACCACAGTTGTGCTGCATGCCTTGTGGGTCTCTGCTACTTCAATTAAAGTAGCAAACCAACATATTTCCTGTCTTTATCTTTTTGCCTTTATGTGTATGTGGAACAGAACAGAAGCCAAAGAAAATAATCCAAAACTTTATACACTTTTTTTTTTCATTCTTTTCCTCCAAGGATACACCTAGAAAGACTCTTCCTGCTTTCTGTAATGTTGGATGAAAATCTGAACAGAGAACTTATGTTAGGCTATAAACCATGCACATATTTGTTCCATACATGCCTCTGGCATGGCATCATCTTTCATTATGAACATAATTATCAGGAAAAAATTGTGAAGGCCAGGCCATATTTTCTTCTACACCAAACCACTCTCTTTGGCTTCCTCACTATATTGAGTTTCAGCTTTTAAAACAGGTATCTGGAGCACAGTATTAATCAAGCCAGGCCAGCATGGAACTGACCATAGCCTAGAAAACCCACCTGAGAAGCAGGGTGGATTATGCTGAGCTCCGTGCTGTCTCAGCCAGCTGGCACTGACCTCTCTGCCTCTGTTCCATGCTCCACTCACTGCTGCAGCATCAGTTTGGGAAGTGGTGTCCATCTCTCCAGAGCAACATCAGCAAAGGAAGACCAGTGCCTCAGGATGCTGCAGTGTTGTCCGTGTGTGAAATGCATGGCCTGAATTGTCCTCTGGCAGGTGCTGAACTATTTTCACTGGCTGAAAGAGGTGCCTGAAAATGGGCCACGACTGACCACTGGTATTAAAGAGAACAGCCCTTCCCTGGGAGCTGAAGTGCCTTTCCATGTGGCAGTGGGGCTGAGTGCTCTCTCAAGACACACAGGATGCACTGGAAAACCTGATCTTGGGAAACAGGAGACTGGTTTCAGAAGGCTGGAAAAGATCAAGTCTTGAAATAGTTGAATATGAAGCTTGAGACCAGAACAGAGTCCTTCTCGAAGACAGAAGGAAAGTAGTCCACGAGAGAGATCCATTGCATGGATGATAGTACCCCTGGTGATGCCAGAGGCACAGCATGGGGCCAGCAGACAGGTGGATCTCTTCACGTCATACCACTCCCATCACACAGCAGAGAGAGGAGAAGAAACATCAGAGGCAGGTCCTTGGTGTGCCTCAGTGAACCTCGCTCTGATGACTTCCCGGGCTCCCTGGTTTGTTTTCCCTCCAGCTGGGACTTGAGCCAGATTGTGCTCGGACTGTGAATGCTTCCAGATGTTCTCAGCCCTTGAGGGGGGGCAGAGGCATGCCAGGCTGTAATTGGTATGCAAGCAAACCCATGCAAGGGGCATACAAAACATTACCTATCCCTTGGCTGGGGCCTGGTGCCTGGAGGTCTGCTGGTTGCCAGTGGCAAAGGGGAAGGAAAACATCATAGCCTGGTGGAATGGTTTCTTTTATTGCTGTGTCCCTTCAGCAAAATGGCTAGTGTGTTAAGTGGCACCTGGATGGAAACGCAGGAGAATGCAGTAGGAAGAAGCAATGAGAATGCAATCCAAGCCAAAAGCATTAAAAACCTGAAGGAAAACATTGCTTCTCTCACTGCTGCCAAGTTTATTTCAGTATGTGGCAACCTGGTGAAGTACATTCCTTTATAGGGGAGGAATTACAGAGGACAAAACCTTAAATTCCTCCCATTTGCTCAAGAACTCCAGCAAACACCTCCTGCTTCTTCCCCCTCCTGCTGGTCCAATTTTAAGGAGATTTTAATTTGAGCCCAAAGTGCTGGAACATAGACAGGAAACGGCTTATAATTTGCAAAAGTGTATATAGTTTCATGGAAAAGCAACATATATACTGAAACCTATGCCTTTCAAATCCTTCCCAGCAGCCATCTCTTCTGGCCTGGGGACAATGGAGTCTCTGTGCTCAGGTCTGTTTTCGGTCGAAACGGTCCATGACTGCTCTTTTGTGACCAAACAGAATGTGGGAGTGAGCCGGTCGGAGCACTCGGTGCCTTAATTATTTGGGTCACATGGCTGCTTCCACTGCTGCAAGTGGCAGAGGACATGCAACCTAGGAGCATCGCTCCTTCTGAAGGGAGATTTGGAAAAAAACCACACAAGGGAAGTTCAGGCATCTCTCAGAAATCAGAGGCCGGGCTCCCATCAGCTTGGAGAGGGCCAGGACTTCAGCCTTCATGCTGGGATGGATGGATGGAGGGATGTGTATTTGCATTGACTGCCATGAGGTCATTGTGAGTTAGAAATGCATTTGGCTTTGGCTGGTTAGAAAATTGGGAGTCCCAAAGGCTCTTCTGTTCAGCCTTTGCATTTGCCCTAGAATTTCTGCAGGCACAAAGGCTGAGCAGACAATGGCTTGCTTGACTGGCAAGCACAAATGCGAGATTTTGCACGTACAAAGGACTGTTTGTGCAAGCAAAAATGTCATGCAAAATGAGGAGCATGTGGCCATGACAGGAGGGACTTCAGAGTGAAGAAATCATATCCAAATGCATCACCAGTTTGATTAAGGAAATTAGGGCAAAATTTTGAAGCATGTATGTTGGCTTTGGAGTGAGAGAGTGGTCTCTTGCCTTGAGTGACCAGGAGACACATTAGCTCTTGGACAGCAGGGCCTGCAGTGAGCTGGCAGTGCTTCTGTTTGGATGTGGACATATAAAAGAAACCACCTGTGTGGAAGTTAGACAGATCATCTGAATCTGAGCCACATTGCATCCTGCTCAAACACTGATGGCCCAATAGTGTTGGCAAGCATTAGCCTGGAAATAGCTCCTCTAACACTACAGACGTGCAAGTGTGCATGCAAAATGCACATCTAATTCCTCTACTCATTGCTTCAAAGTTATCAGAATTACTTAAATATAGAACAGGGAATTTATTTACTTTTTATCACCTGTACTCGTAGCAGAGACTAAATTATGCCTGTTGTTCAGTTGTGCCTAACATTAGGCGTCTTGGAGAAGATCTGCTTGGCCCAAATTGTACTATTTGTCAGGAATGAGAAAACCTGGGCTGGCTTTCTGGGCTATGATATTATTTGGTTTACTAAATACGCTTGCCTGAAAACCCTTTCAAATCCCAGTTTTGAAACCAGTGCTTTAGTGTTCAAACTTAAAATGCTGGTCTTTGAAATAATATGTAATATAAGTGCCCTTGGGCAAAAATCTTAGCCTCTGTGTTTTTCTCCTTTCTTTTGAAAATTGAAGGTAATTATTCCTAACTATCCTTGTCAATTAGGCATGGCCTAGAGATGGGCGGAATGTTGTGTTTTCCCTTTGGAAGGGCTCTATTTCTCTTCAGTTTATAATCCCCTCTCATTGCAACTGAGGCTCCTGTAGCTACTGTTTAACCATAGCCACCCATGATTTTAGGCTGCTTTCTGTCCTCCCAGCAGCAGCTTCTGAGGCCACACAGGCAGTACCATCATCTCAGGCCTTTTTTAAAGCAAGTCCTGAAGCTCAGATGGAGGATGCTTGGTCTCTGCCGATGACATTTTGTGGGTGAGCACTCAGGACTGCTGTTTCACCTTGTCTAAAGGATGGTGGCACTGGGATTCTATGGCTTTCCTTGAAACTGCTCCTCCACCTAATGGTGGGTAGAGCATCACCAGTGCATGACCTCCAAATTAGGAATTTAAAGCACACATTGAGGAGAACTTGCCCTATACAGTGGTCAACTGTCTGTGTACAGACAGTTGGATCAGGAATATCATAACTCCTTTTGGGCCTTGAAAAAGACACTGGGACCTGCTGGCATTTTTCCAGCTAATTACCTTCAAGAAAAAAGGCTAGGGCTTGGCTTTTGAAATGCAAAATGAGGTATTATGCAAAAAGAACACAAAATTTAAATCAAAAGAACAGTCAGATCCCTGTGGTTTGAGGGGCACTTTTCTCTGCTTGGATTGTCTGGGCTGCTCCCTGTTGGGATGAGAGGCTTTGTCCTGCCTGGGGTTGTGACCAGAGCACTCGCTTAAGGGACAAGCAGCTCTCTGTGCGTGCAAGAGATGAGCAGGGCACTGATGAACCTGGCTTGGACAAAACAGCTCCAGGCTTTCTGCAGCACTGAAAAAAATCTCAGGTCACTTTTCTTGTAGCACGCAAATGGTAGCAGCCTCCTGACTCTCCCAGTAGCAACAGGCCTTGTGTCCCTTCAGAAAATCTGGTGCTTTTGCCTGAGCAAGCAGGAGACTGCCCCCAGGTCGTCTTCTCTGTTCCTCCTGGATTGACTTCTGTGTTTCTGGGGACTGCCATGGGAGAGCAGCAAGAGCACCTACAGGAAGGGGGCCTCAAGAGGACTCAGAGATGTTGCCATATTCTGCAGATGCTCCCATGTGTCATAGGAGTCTCTTTTAAGTGCAACTGTGCTGCAGGCAGCATAGTCCATCTTTCCAAGACCTGTCACGAAGGCAAAATGTGTGTAGAGGCAAGGTGAAAAAGGAGTCATAAGGGCCTTTCAGTACATGCTCAGATGCAGAGGTTCTGCAGCTGGGAGAAACACATGCCAGCAGTTTGAGTATGCTGATATGCAGGAGGAAAATCAATGGAACCTAATGAATCTGGTCCATTTCAAGTCAACCTACCTTTCAGCTGTGAGGGAGCAAGGGTTTTTCATAGTTTTGGACATGAGACCATCCAACTCATGAGTCAGGTCTGATTCCAGAATTTAGAAATTTGGAGTCCCTGGGTTCAGCTGTGTCATTTCTAGTTATTATCATATGGTTCAGATCTCCAAATAAGCTAAATGGGTCCCAGCTCTAAGAAAAATTCAGTTTATATTTCTTTTGAATAAGGAGACAGAGGACAGTCTGTCTATTTGTAACTGTCTATTATAATGAGGTAGAAAAACTGGATCAAAATCTAGCTGTAAAAATCCACAGGAATGGGTTTTCTGGTTATTATTTCATTAGTCTGCTTTCCCCTTAGAAATAGATCTGAAGTGATACATATTTTCAGAAGAAAGAGCTTGTTGATGTTCATGGGACTTTTGCACAAGTCACCAGGTACAATGAGATGCTGGTGTTTGCTGGCTAGGAATGTGGATTCTTTTTGATGCTCTAGTGATATGTAGCTGATCATGGAGGTGTTCGGTGTTTGAATGAGTGTCTTTGAAAACAATGTCAAAATGGCTTTGGTCCTTTCATAGTGAGGAGCTGGAGTTTTGAAAGTGCCATTTTACCTCTTTTGATGTTGAAAATAGAGAAACATATCAATTCTGCTCTAAGCCAAAAGCTACTTGTTGTCTGTTCTTCTTTCCTCACTGGCCCCAAATAATTTAATTCTTGGAATTCAACAGAAAAATCCAAGCCATTTCAATAAATATACATGCCAAGGAGACATTATTTAAGCTCTCTAGGAGATTCAAGTTCTGTAGGAGATCTTCCTTTCAGCCTTCTCTAGTAGCAAGAGTTGAATCAGGAGGATGAACGTCAGCTTCTTGGAGACCCATCCTGTGAGGTATTTTAAACACAAATAAGGAAGTCTTCTGCAACTTTCCTATTGTAGTGCATTATACATATCTACAGTGCCATTTAATTGAAATATTAAATGATGTAACTGTCTTCCTTGGCCCCCATTTTCAAATAAACAAGTTTTTCTAGTTGTATTTAACTCAAAATTAATTAATAAACCAGACCCTTATCTGTTTATTAACTGCCCTATGCTCCCTTGTTGTCAGGAAAAGCTGTAGAAAGGGTTACACAAGGATTGTAAGAAGTCTTAGCTCTCTCATCAGAGCTAGGATATTCTTGTGGGATGGATGTGGGTAATTTTATGGTGAGGATATGATTTGATGACCTGCCAATAGCAGAGATCTGGATTTTGCATCACAATAGGTTCCCTCAGATCCTTGTGCTATTGCAGATATCAAGTATGGCCCTGGCTGTCAAATTCACAATATTTTCTTCAATCAACAATCAGCAGAGGATCTGTGAACCTGTAGCAGAGAAATTCCTGTGTCTAAGGTCAGATAAAAAAGGGAGGAGTGACTTATGATTTCTTTCTAAACACAAAATAATTTAATCTTTAATGCAAGCAAGATATATAACTATATTCCTAAGTGAAGATGGGAAGTGGTGGTGGGGAGACAAATAGCTGTGTTCCTCATTCCTCAGCCTAATAGTTCTTGGTTACTACCATGAAGCTGCAGCTTTGAGAATCATGTGTTCTTCATAAGACAGGGTTCTTTGCTTTCACTTTCTGATAAAGAAAACACACTTCTAACTTCTGCAATAAGGCAGAAAGGCCCAAGTTAGTGAAAAAAACCACCCAGAGTCCAATAAACAAATTAAACATTATTTTGCATTCCTGTGAAGTCTCATGACATCCAAGACAACCCTGTGATTTCCTGGTGTAGAAGAGCCCACCTTGGGATGCTCCAACACTTATCTTTGGAATCACTCCAAAACCTGAAAAGTCAGACCAGTCTTGGACTGCTCTCAGCCCCTGAAGTTGGTACAAATGCCTTTCCAGGTCACAGTTGTGATGAACCAAAGTGATCGTCACCCTCCCCTGTACTCCAGGCCCTCTGGCAGTGGAGACACCTGGAAGCCTACATGTGCCTCTGCTTAACAGGTCTGAGCCCTTCTCCGGAGGCATCACATCACCCTCCTATTCCCAGCCCGCCTGTTCTCTGAGCAATCAGCTGCAGAGGGTGCTCTTGCTCTGCCTGAAAACAAAAAAGTTTGAGTAACTCCAGTCCCATCTCCTCCCTTCCACCCCCTCCGTCTCAATAGAAGCAAACAAATGAGTCTGCTGCGACCTGAGTTCTGCCTTGGAACGAAGGATCCAGCGGTGAAGAGCCATTTCAGAGCATGCCCCTCCCTGCTTGCTTGGGGAGCCTGGGGTCGAGCTCGAAACTTCGCGGGGCTGCGTGGATGGGGCCGGGCAGGGAGGGCAGGAGGCTGCTGCTGGAGAGAAATGCTGTCAGCAGTGGGGTGGGCAACAGGAGAGCTGCTCTCCTCTCACATCTGGCCCGGGAGGTCTTGACCTGACAGCTCAGCCCTGGGGCTGAGGGGGTCCTCCTGTTGTGCTGTCATGCTGCTCTACAGGAAAAATGGTCTGTTTCCGAACCAGATTTGGGTCAGGGTGTTTATTAAAGCATCCCAATCCTCAGTGTTTCTAGCTGCTTGGCACAGAGGTGTGGACAAGGCAATCTGTTGAGAAAGCATTTACTCGATGTGCTGCTTGCCTCTGGATCACCTCAGTGCACAGCACGTCTTGTGTGCAAATACATCTCGAATGTTTCAGAGAACAGGGAACTTTTGGAGTCACAGAAAACAGATGGGAGGGATCCTGAGAGGCCGTTCACTGCACTGACCTTCCCCATGACAATGGCAGCTCAACTGAAAGCAGCCCTTTGCCTGGGCTGCTCTCAAAATCCCCCAGTGATGGAGATTTCACAAACTTTCCAGGCCATCTGTTCCAGAATTCTACTCCTCTTGCTTTGGTGGTAGTATGTGGATTACATTTCTCATTCCTCAAGGCTAATCAGTCACCAAAGAGACAGAGGATTTTTTTCTCCTCCATTATGAAAATGTGCACAATAATTAGTAAATAATAAATCAGTGTCGGGTTTTGCATCTGCGTGCTGATTTGAAGACAGGTTTAATAAGCTTTGTGTGCACCTGCTACTTGTGTTTCTCCCTGTGGAAAAGTACATGCCACTGAAATGCAATGCTGCTGGCAGCGAGGACACCAAATAGCAAAGGGGCTGGTGTGGTGAGGTGCTGAGGGTTTCCCTGAGAGCTGTGGAGGCTCAGCCTTTCTTGGAAAGGTTCTCCACAAAGATCTCAGATCATTTAGGGACAGTCATGTTTGATAGCCATGAAGTAAAACTTTCCGTCAGCCAAATCCATTTACGGCTAAAATACAGCACAGGATGAAATTAGAAGTGGAATTTGTTTCACAACACTTCATCCCAAGGTTTAAGCAGATGTAATCTTTTCTTGTTCTCAAGCCTTGTGCTATAATCAGAGGTGAAGGACTGGTGCCCCTAGAGGATCTTCTCCCTTCTAAAGCAAATTTTTAAATTAGATGGTAATGGGAGTGAAATATAGTCACTTCTCATTTATTTTCTTTTGTTTTACAATACAGACTTGCAGAATTCATAAGGCTTCCCATACACTGACGTCAGGCTAGCCAAACAGTCAAAAAGTGTTGGTATTCTAAACCAGTTGGAGATATTCATAATTTGTGGAACAGAATTTGCTTGCCTAAGAAATTCACAAATAAATCCTCCATACTGAACATGTCTGAGAATACTGAAGTCTTGGTCATGACCAGTTGCTAAGACAAAAAGCTGCAGTCACCAAGTAAATCTCTTGTGCATCATTTGAACTTGTAATACATGTAGCTAGCCCTTGAAAGCAAGCTGCTTTCTGCCATCCCCTGAAGACCTGTGGTCATGGAACATTTATCCATTTTTCTACATGATTTCAAAATGCATTATTATTTACTTTGATGAGCACTCAACATGAGTACCTTGTTTAGGAAATTACAAATATCAAAGTGGAGATGTAATAAAACTATAAATCTTCTCATCTGTTTTCTCTGTCCACTGAAAAGATAAATCAGAAATTATCACAGCTATATGATTAGTTCAGAATGTTTTAAAAAAAGGGACTAGTACTTTTTTCTCTGCTGGGAGACTAATCTAAGGCTAAGTCATTAAGTCTAAGGATGTTTGTCTTAGATCTTTTACCAGGAGGCACGCTATGCTACTTCTGGTTAATCCATTTTGTAAGTGGGACAGATAAAAATATTCCTTCCAGAGAAGGGGATTCTTATGAAGCCTAACATTACACTTTTGAATCTTCCACTAGCTGCACACTCTCAACTTGCTTTTATTTGAAGAAATAAGGAATCAAAAAACCAACACAACCATTTTTGTTCTCCAAAATTTTCTTTGTCAGCTCTGACCAGCTGGCAATTTCCATTTGGATTTATTTCTATGTATTTCCAGCCTGGTGCAGAGATTATGACAAAATATTCTTTTATATCCTTTTACTGCAGGAAAAAAAGAGTTATTTTCTTGCCAAGTCAGACACACATTTATGGCAGAAACTGTCACACCTACCTTCTCTCAGCAACTTGCAGTCCATCATGTGAGCTGTAGCCAGTAACCTACACAGGGCAAACACCTCCTTTGTATTGTCAAATTTTATATACCACAGTCTTCAGCTGGAAAGTCTTAATTTAGCATTCTGAGATAGGATCTGAAATACAAATTTCCCATGGATATCTACCCAAGCAGTTGCTCAGTCCTGTTCAGCATCCTTTCTAATAATAAGTGGATCTTTGAACCACCTGTGCAGGACCTGAGAAAAAAGCGTGGCATTTTTGGTGGATGGATGGATGGATGGGTGGATGGATGGATAAGAGCTAAAATTCTAGGAGGATGCTAACTGCTTAGGGGTGCTTATGTCATGACATAAAGACATCTGTTGTATCTATCTGTCTAGAAGAACTGGGATTAAAAGAATGCTTCCTATCTTAGTCCTGTTCTTTGCTTTCAATATCTCTGTTCCCTGTGTCTGTAGAAGCACCATGTCAAAATGGGGTCTTCCCCCATTTTCATGTCACCACTTTGCCAATGTTGGCTAATGACAGATGCTTCTTCAAAAGGCAAAATGACTTCTAGATGAACGGGTCAGTGGGAAGTCAGAAAGGCTTTGAAGAATTCAAGTCTCGTGACTGCTCTTGCTACACAAAGTTCTTTAAATACTTATAACTTGAATATTGCAAAGCAAATAGAAAGAAGGTGGGGATGGGCTGCACAGGTTTACCTGCTTTCTTACCTTTTCAAAAGTACCATAGCCCTTCTAGCAAGGGGAAGAATTCAGTATACCTCACATTTCTAGCTCAAGCCTTTTGTTTGTTGAGTCATTATGTCTCAGTCAACAGCTTTCTCCCCACAGCTTTCCAAAAGTAAAGATTGTCCTTGAACTCCAAACCCTGCTAAGGAAACATGGAGCAAATGTCAACATTTCTGAAGTTATTCACCCTCTGCCAAAGCACACACATGGCTTGGACAGCAGAGCTGTAGCAATGAAATCCACTGGGGTCAACAAATAAAGGCAACACAAAGTCAGTGTGTTTTACTAAGTCCTCTGACACAGGTACAGGTGAAAGATCAATACAAGTTGGCCAGGTTCAGCTCTCTCCTATGGGAAACATTTGAACAAATCTTGTTAGTCTGGGTTACTAAAGATCCTTCTAAGTGTGACCCTTAAGTTGCAGATAGACCAATGTTTTAAATAAAGTGTTCCTGGAAGAACTTCTCAGTCTTTTTCTCTATACCAAGTTCTGAATCCTGCTCCATCCATCCTGTCCCACTTGCAATTTCCATGCAATGCTTCCTCAGGCATCTCTGTAGCTGGCCTCCAAAGTGCAATGTTTCTATGTCCAACACAGCCATGGGAGAGGAGAGAAAGACAAGCCCCTCTCTCAGGTGAGAAAATCTCTGCCCAAAGCTCTTTTTTTGGGCCTAAAGGACCTTAAGGAAAAAGCATGAAGAAAAGCAGCTGGAGAAAGCAAGGCTGCTCTTAAAAGAAAGGAGCAAGGAGACATGAAGTGTTGGCTATGGATTTGTCATCTGCTGTCAGAATTTTCTCACCTCTCAGGCAAACTTCCTATGGGAAGATTCCTTCCTGCTCTTAGCTCTTTTTAAACTCAGTATCTTTTCCTCAAGCTGTTAAGTCACTTCCTCCTTCATGTAACACCCTTATGATCCTCAAATGTAGTGGACCATATTGGGTGTGTTTTACTCAGGTCCTCACACTCCCTTCTCCTCTTAGAAGCCTGTTTCAGTGATTGATAAGAAGCGAACAAAGGAGGAATTTTCTCCCTCTCCCTACCTTTCTGACAGCAATGTATCGCTGAGGACTGGGCACAAAGATAAGAAATAAATAAAAGGATATTTAACAGCTATGCTTTTCTTGTGCTGAAGGATCTCCCAGTCTCTGGATGCAGGAATCCCTTTTCAGAGTGGAAAACTGCTGCTGGGTGGAATGTGTCAGCTGCTTACCAGGTCCTGGGCACGCTAGCGAGCCATCGGAGGCGGTGCTATGAACGCAGCCGTATGCTTAGCGTTAAGCCAGTGAGAAATTCCACTGAAGTCAAGCGGGTTTTTGCATGTGCTTAAGGGCTTTGCTGGACTGGGGCTTATGAAGAATGAACTATGGGTTCATCAGATGGGATTGGACCAAGAATCTTGCACCCCTTCTCTTGCCAAATTCTGGAGGATGCCTCTGATTCACAAGTGATAGGAGTAAATTGGGTCATTGAAAAGAAGGGAATTCAGCTGACCAGCTGGCCATAAGCTCCCTGGTTGGAGGCTGCTGTAAAAAAGTGACTTTCTCTTGCAGCCACTTAGGTCCTTGCTGTAGGTTTTGTATATATGTGTGTGTACAGTTTTTTTCGATCCAACTATTCAAACTAAGGTAACACATGTGATGGAACAGGATCCCTGCTCACGGTTTTTTGGCTGTCATTATGGATGAAAACCCATCAAATAATGATTAAGAACATTATTTGCAGAGTCAGCTGCTGAGTTCCCTGACTTGCTACAGTTGCAGAGCAACAACATTGCAGTGGGCAAAAGATTAACCACAAAGGCTGTTAAAAAGAAAAGAAAAAAACCAGGCTGGATTTGTCAGATCAAAGAAAATAAACTTGATGATACTTAGAGATTAAATTGTCTCAGGATGATATATGTAGCCATAAAAGCCTATAGGAATAAACTGAAATTCAGCTGCCGAGGAACTGTCAGCAGCCTAGAGGACGTTGTTTGGCCTTGACTAAGACAGATGGCTAAGAGAAGAAGGGGCATTCACAGTCTCATACCTGGAACTGAGTCACTCTATGACTACAGACACATCACTTCTGCCTCCTGTTCTCTCTCAGACAAACTGGTAAAACATAGAGGTGGGAAAACTGATTCCACCAGGAAAAGTGCTTTATGCTTCCTGATCCTTTGAGTGCAAGTCACCACGTGATACATCTCTATTTCAGTGACACTGCTGTGCTTAGAGAAAAGGCTTGTTAATTTTCTTCTGGGTACTTTGCAAAACTTTTCTTGATTCCTTGTAAGTCAAACCTTTTCCCTTAGCTCAGCTAGAGAGAGAGATATTAATCTCAACAGCAAGATTTCAGCCAATGTCCTAAACCAGGAGGAAGGTCTAGGGTCAAAGCTAGCAAATGATGTTGGAAGAAGTAAGTTCACAGTAAGTGTGTTCTTTCATGAGCAGATTATGGAGGTTTGGAAACTCTGTCATCATAGAGGTAGTGAAATACTGCTAGTTTGCTATAGGCAATGTCTAAACTCCACCCCCTCCATTCTCTTGTGAAATGAAAAATACAATCACCAAGGTTTCAAATAACCGATGAAGAAACAGTCCTCCTTTTTCAGTGGTTTTGAACAAAAGGAGAAGGCAAAGTGTTGGCACTGTGAGCAGAAACACAGACCTATGTGAGCTCAGCTTTTGGAGTTGGACGTCAGCCATGAAAACAGAACTAGCAGAAGTTCAGCAAGCCATTTAACCATGGTACTAACATTTGTGTGGGACTGACTTTCATCTTTTGGGGACACTCTGGTGCTAGAAGAGATAAGGCTTTAAATGCTAAGTTTTGTTAATTTTCAAGAAACTTTGACAAAACCGGCAAATTCGGGTAATGGGAGGGATGGATAGACTTAAAAAGAGGTGAAAAGCAGAGATCTAGTTCATGATCCATCCAGGGACCTCATTTGAGCTCAGGAAAGTCACTTAGCCATGGGATTTGCTGTCTGCACAGACCAAGTGCCTAATCTAAGCCAGTACTGTGGACTCCTTATAGAACTGTAGGATGGGTGTGGTTCGAAGAGACCTCTGAATTCAAGCTAACAGAGAGAGACAGGTACATCCAGAACCTCCTCTCACCACTGTTTCTACAGTGGGGCATTTGCCTTGGGGAAATACCACCGTCTTTTCATTAAATTATCCTCTCTGTATTGTAATAATGTCTTCAGCGCGAAGATAGTCTCTCACTTGGTCTGCTTAGTGCACAACTCATTTAGATCCTGGGTATTTGCTGGCATTTTGCCATTACTTCCCTAAAAGTAATTACTCCTCCAGCTGGAGATGAGTGCTAGATTTGCTGGGCTGGACTATCCTGTAAGTCAGTGCAGACTCAGATGTTCATGCAGTGGATGAGAAAGAGAAATGGATGTTTGCCTTAGAGGCAAACACCAATACATAGCAAAGGGACATAGCCTCCTTTCAGTCCTAAAAGCACTGTAGAAAAGTCTTGCAGGAAAGGCTTCTGTTGCCTTTACCTAACTCCTGCTTGGGTAACTGCATGCTGCTCTTCCCAAAGACTTCCTGTATCTTTGGCTGGGGGAAGTACTTCTGACCCCTTGCATTAATCTGGTGTATAAGGTCAAGACTATGTTTAAGCACTCACCATGTTTCACCAGCATGAGATAGTTGGTATCCAGCAGGGAGCAGAGGGCTGCCATCAAAAATGTTTTGTGGGATCTCCTGGGAGGGAGCGTGTTGTGGGAGTTCAATTCACTCTCCAGCCTGGAAGGAGAAGGGAAAGGCAGAGGAACACAGATCCTGCCTCATGGTCAACTCTGCCATGAGTGCACAGGGCATAATGCAATCTTGGACCCCACTGGACTTACCTAGTAAAGCTCTGTACTGTGGTATCCTGCAATGATTTGGTCTCAGATACCTATTAGATATTATTCTGGAAATATCTCCATCCTGAATGCCCCATATCCTGCCCAGATTTTTCCAGATTTAGCCTTTGATACATGTGAGAGCATGGACAATTGGATATTACTCAGATGCAGAGCTGTAGAAAGCCATTGCCTCTCTGTTTCACACAATAATCCCCTGAAGCTTCACATCAGAGAAAATCCATGTGATTTCTTGCAATGTGGTGTCACATGAAAAGACGTCTCCCCCAGTGCTGTTTTGGAAATACAATAGTTGTTTTTCTTTTATCTGCTGTGCCATCAGCCCCCCCAGCTGGGGACTCAAATATGCATTAATTCAGCTTATGACTGCCAGGAGAGTTTATTATGGCCAACAGCAAGAAGCATGTAGGAATCTGCGAGGTGTGTGCATTTCTGCAGAAAATGAGCCTTGGTCCCTGCTTGCTGTCAGCTTTCATTACAGCAGGGGAAACTGCTTGCTGGAGAGGGGATCGTGTAGTAGGCAAACATTGCACAAGAGGGAGAGAGATGCCAGGACTGGCTCAAAGACTGTTGTAATGAGACAGGGGGGAAAAGAGAAATCCAGAATCTGAAAGGCAAGAGGAGAGATGAGTTGCAAGGTAGTTCTCAGGAGCTTCAAGTGTTAGGCTGACAGGATGGTTAGCTCTTGAATGAGGGCTTAATAGTTTTCTTTCTCTCTTTCTTTCCTTTTTTAAATCTCTTTCTTTTTTTTCTTTTTCTTTTCTTTCCTGCTGAGAGAAGCTCTTTTGTGTTGATTGGCACAAGTTTTGGAAGGATTAAATAAACCCAGCAAATGGAGACTGCCTTTTCTACCTTTGCTGGAGGCAGCTGTCTTTCAGCAGTCAAACCCGTGCATTGCTCTGGAGGTTCATCCTATCACTGCCTGATTGCATCCCAGCAGCACGAACATTGTGGCACATCTCCAGTGGTGGTGTCCCCTTGGAGGGCCATGGTCTGTGCTGAGGCAGTTTAGGTAGAAAGAAACTGCAGGAGGTCTCTAATCCAAACTTCTGCTCAAAGCAGGGCTCATTTCAAAGTTAGGTCAGGTTGCTCAGGGCCTTGTTGTGCTCAGTCATATGTTTTCTTCCTCAGGTGGGCAGGATAACACTGAAATTTTACAAGCTGCTGAGAGGGGCTGGAAATGCATCATCTGTGAGTCCCTAAGGACAGATCAGGGAGGTTGTCTTGCAAGGGTTTGCAGAGTTGTCTCTGTCTTAGTGGCAGACCAGGAGTGGGTGACTTCTCAGAGACAGTCATTTCAGGGAGGGCTGTTGTCTTGCTCACCCTGGTTCCTAAAGCAACAAGACTGCACTGCGTGGGTTTGTCTTTCTTCCCCCATAACACAGAGTCATTAAGGTTGGAAAAGACCTCAAATGTCATTAAGTCCAACTGTTAACCCACCACTGCCATGCTCACCACTAAACCACATACCCAAGCACCACATTGACACGTCTCTTAAATACCTCCAGGGATGATGACTCTACCACTTCTCTGGACAGCCTGTTCCAATGCTTGACCATCTCATGTGTACTGAATCAATAATGAGATGAGAAATTGGCTGAAGAGGGAATGTCTTTCACTTTGTATGTCTGGGCAAAGCTCAGTCTTTTCTAACACCAGCTAATTGGGATGGGTGATGACTCACAAGACACAAATCCATAGGAACCCGGGATTCATCAGCCATCCTGTCTGCTAAATGACCTGCTTAGCTACTCACTACCTGCTAGCTAAGCTAGCCTGACTCCATCCAGCAGTGCCAAGGACAGGACACTTGCTGGGGCCTGAAAAGCCACAGAGTTTTGTTTTGTTTTGCCTGATCAAAACTGGCACAAGGTAGATAAACTTGATCAAGTCCAACAGCACTGTATCAGACCTAACCCTTTCTCATCCATCAGGTGTATAACACTTCTCCTTCTGAAACTCTGGCTGTTGCTCTCACTGCTGCTGACAAGATTTGAGGCATTTAATGCCCTATAGTAGATGCAAGAATCAAACACATTTTGATGAATCTCGTGGGATGATCTCCACATCATCCAGTGCGGAAGTTCATGGAGTTGCAGAAGGTGCATTTTCCCTCTGTTTCCTAAACATTATCTTCAGTAAACTCCTTTTCAGAGTGAGGAATCAGTCAGTGGGAACTCCGGGGTTCAGGCATCTGCATTGCTCTGTGGACCAGGCCTTTATTGGAAGGTTATTTTCAGTCCCCCAGCAGCCAGCCCCGGAGGTACAGCACACACCCCCACAGTGCTGGCTCCTTTTCTCTCTTGGTAACTGAATTGCATCTTTGCAGTTTCTTCTCCTGCAGACATGGTTTCAGTCTCCTCTTTGTCCCGACTTGCTGCTGTGGAATGTAAGGCTTTTATTTTTTTTTTTTCACTCTGTAAAACAAAAATATGAACCTAAGCACATCATGTCAAGACTTTGAGCTTGCATTTTCTATCTGGGTCCTTTAGAGAAAAAGAGAGCAGCACCTTGTTTTTCCACTTCTTTTTACTTTCCCTTTGTCCTACTGCTCTCAGAGAAGATTTATGCCCTGTTGTGAAAAGCACTGCACCTAGCACAGCCAGCTCTCAGTTTCACTTGCTGTGCAGTTCCAGTATGATCTTGCTTCAATGCATACTTGATTCAGGAACAGTGGGGTGTGTT
This sequence comes from Aleadryas rufinucha, assembly GCA_013397815.1. Lineage (NCBI taxonomy): Eukaryota > Metazoa > Chordata > Aves > Passeriformes > Aleadryas > Aleadryas rufinucha. Next base: position 142,035 of record VZTH01002835.1, read on the forward strand.
CAGATGGATCAAACATGAGCCTAACTCTTATTTTATTGCAGAGTATTTCTTCAGGAAGAGCCAGAGTTGAACTAGGAGTTCATTGAGTTTTAAGGTAACACATTTTCTCTCTCAGCAGGAGCAGGCCATCGACATGTACGGTTATTTACAGCAGCTCAGCTGAGGGAGAGTAACCCATAAATAGCAACTTCTTGTGTTCGCTCACAGGCACATATTCTTAGAGAAGGCAGAAACCTCACGTTCCTGCCCATTCGTTAATATTCAGCAATAGGATTTTTGAAGGAAAATGTCTCCCTAGGTAGGATATCCTATAACTCCTGACCACAGGGATTTCCTCCAGCTTCACCTCCAGCATCTGGTGTTGTCTGTTCTCGGAGACAGGCAGATGGGGTAGATGGACCCCTGATCTTATTTGGGAGGACAGCAATTCCCGTGAGCCAAATGCAACACCAGAGAAATATGTCAGATGCATTCCAGATGGATATCCCTGGAGAGCAGTGCCTTAATTCATAGACCAGGCAAAGAGACTCAAAAAGGAAATGTCTTTCTCCCATTGCAATGGGGAGCCTCGAGAAAGGAAGGGCAGATCACCTTCTTAGGCTCAGCTCACAGGCTTGGTCTCACATCTTTGGTGATAGAGGTGTCTCTGATCTGGACTGAGAAATCTCTTCCACCTCTTCCTTGGCATATTTCATAGGGATGCTTTCAAATAGTCCTTAAGGGCATCCTTTTTCCATTACTGCTTAATGCAGAGAAATAACATCTTCTGCTATGAATGAACTGTCTCCCCAGCAAACTCAGTCTGTCCTGCATTTTCAGATCAACAATTCAGCCAATTTTTGAGGTACACTGTAATAAGGCCAAATATATGGGCAAATTTCTCTTATTCCAGGATGTCACATCTTTCCCATTTTTTACAGTAACAGTACTTCATCTTCTCTGGGAAAGAATTATTCTGCTGCCATGTCTCTATCCAGCCAATATATTTGTTTCACAGATCTGTGAGATATCCTAGACATCACATCCCCTCTTTCTTTTCTCTAAGCAATGTTTTTGTATACTTTATAAAAGGAGTAGACACCTAAGACAGGTCATCTGGACAGTTTTCTGGTCATGTATTGACAGTGCTTGTTATATTTCAATTAATTACTTGGGAGCTTAGTCTTACATCTTTCATGTAGACACTTCTTAGACTTCACATCTGTAAGTAACAACCCACCCTGAAAATACCCAGACCATCCCCAAGAGCAATCACTGACATGATAAAGTATTACAGTATTTACATAGCACTTAAAAGCTCTAGTGATCAGTAAAGCCCCACTTTGCTAGACCCTGAACACAACTAGGGCAAGAAGCAGAACTCTTCATCGCAACATTTGTTACTCGAACTGGTCGTGCCAGAGAGAAAGAGGTTCAGAACAGGACTGTCAAATTCTGCTGCTCTGAAAGGAACAGTGTTTGCCCAGGGAACAGTAAGGTTGTAAAATATACAGTCTATTGCAAAAGTCCACCTCTGTCCAGTGACAAATGCAGAAAAACTCCCACATGAATCAACTGCTCCCAGGAATGCCATTGCTGTCTTCCAGAGAATTAAATTGTGATCCTAACAGCTGATGATTGACATCCATCCCGACAGAAAGGCAAGGCAAAGCATAGGCTCACCTCAGCATTGTGCTGTGGATGAAGAACAGATTTTGCATTGGCAATATTGATTCAAGCTGTGCTGAAAGCTTATAGCTGAAAGGACTGAGGGCTCTTAGGAATCACATGCTTTGGAGACCCTCTTACTGCTGACTAGCCTTGAACACATTTCAGTCCTCTGTCCTGATGGAAGCATGTTTTTGTGTGTAGTAACAATGCATTTTCCTTCCCACACTGTATTTACAGATATGTGCTGCTTTCTGGCAGGTTGGTTATGGATGACAGATTGGGAAGGATTTCACATCGCCTGTGTTTTCTCTGTGGGGTTAGACAGCATGTGGGTGTGGTGTTAGATTCCTCATCTCTTCCCTCAGACCTTGTGTTAGAGGATCAGGAGGATCTTTGACAGGTGCTACAAGACAGTTCTCTAAAGGGGATTCTGTTTGTGTAGTTGTCAGGTCAAGTGGTGTTATTTAAGCATATGTACCGTGGTGGGTGTTGCAAACAGTTCCTTTAGGTTGTTCACAGCCATGAAACCATTTCAACTGACTTGGTAGAGCTGCAGTTAGGCCATCTGCTCAACCAAAACTCTTGACTAGGCTCACAAACATTTTATGCCTTTTTTAATAGTCTTTCTCTCTGACTTGTCAAGTGCCATGTTGTCCTGTTAATGCCCATTCTCAACGCCTGTGTGGAGGCCTCATTTCTACCTTCACCAGGTGGCCAATCCGTTCAGAAGACAAAGGGGCGAGAGGTTATCTGCAGCCTTACCCAACCACACTCTTCCCAGCTGGTGAGGATCTGTAAATGCCAGAGATAATATGGAGATAACTGGTGATTTAGTGAGCTGAATATCTAAAGCTTTGTGAGGCATGATGATTTGTGATGTGTGCCCAGTCCCTGGAAGTTCCGTGTCCTAAGTCCAGACCCCATTTTATCAGATGCCCGTAAGTTCGTGACTCAAGTTAAATTGACAGGCTAACAAACTACGTATGAGTAGGAGGTGTACATCTCTTTCTAATCACCTGAAAATATGACAGTTTTCTGTTAAATAAGAAGAAAAACGGAGGAAGTTAAAGATGCCTGTCTAGTGCCATTGTACCAGGAATTGAGTTTTTGCCCGTATAAATTCCCAAAGGAACTGACAATTTGCCCATTTGACTTTGCCCATATAACAGTACAGAGACGTTTCCTGTCTCTAAATGGACCTTGTCAAAATGTCTCTAATAAATACAGAGAATGGGACCCTTGCAGCCACTGAGATTACTAGGACAAGGTGTGAGAGCTTAAAGAAAATGAAGGAAATAATTACTGGCTAGAGGAAATAGAAAAATCAACAGGAAAAGCCCTTTTTTTTCCAGCCAGTCCTGATGACAGCCAGGAAAATTTCATTAGTCTTAAGAGCATTGCTTTACCCTTTTATTTCTACCAGAAAGCTGAATTCCCCCTGCTCATGTGTGGTTGCATTTCTTTACTGAAACTACACAGTGCTTGTGGTATTTTACTATTGCTAGTGCTGGGGAGCCAGTGCTGTGCTCTGCGTGGGGAACAGCTTTAGCTGCCAGGCATTGGAAAAGCACACAGCAAAACCCTCATCTTCTGCCTAAAGATCTCCCATGTAACACAACATTCGGGGCACAGGGCAGTCGTGGAAAATGGGGAAAATGCGTGAAAGGGACACCTGCAGCCCAGTCTTTGTCATGGATCAAGAGCTCCTTTCATCACATGAGGGAAATATAAGAATTAGGGGCTCCCTTGGCATTCAAGGGACTGATCCCTGTGGACCTCTGTTGGAACTCCAGAGAAAGGACCATCCAGTCTGTCCTCCCAGGGAGCTGGAAAGAGAAATGCAATGTTTTTAGGTACAACCGTCTTGCAGCCACCTGCCGCCATTCTGCTGCTTCAAGGCTTGGACATCCCAGTTTGATGCTCTGTCCACCCTGTTGCACTGCTTTTGATGGTGAGCCAGTGCTGGATATTACAAAAGACAAAGCCCTTTTCTCCTACACTACTCAGCATAATAATTCAGGTCCTTGGCACCAGCTCTGCATGATGCAGGGGAGGAAACTCTTGCTGAATCCCAGCTGATGGGCCGCCCAGACCTAGGAACAGGAGGATTGATGGTCTCCATAAACGCCTTTGCCGTAGCACTGCTGCCTGTGCTGCTGAGTGATCCCCGCCTGTCCCCCCAGGGCCTGATTCTCCCCTTCCTTGCTTGGTGCTGATGCATTTTAGCAGCTGATAGATCATGATTTCTTTACCTCTTGCCCCGAGTGAGACATATTTCATTCATAGGGGGTTTCAGTGTGAGGAAGGCTCTGAGACCCAAGCCTCATTCCACAGGGCACTGCTCTGCACCTGGGGTTATTTTTTCCCCCCTTCTGTTCTTTTAACTAGTGCCTTTAAGAGGGATAGAAGATGAGCCCAGAATGTGTTTATTGAGCCCAGGGGAGGTGCAAGCATCTGTTAAATATTATGAAGATATCATTGATGAGTTGGTTTCACCTAAAGGCTGAAAGAAGTATGGTGTTTACATGTCTCCTGTGGGATGGTGCCGAGCAGGGGAGATGGATGCTGCTCAGTGATAGCTCCCCTTATCCAAGGGTGAGATGTCACACAGACTCAAAACACGGAGTCTTCTGTATCTTCTGGTTGCATTGGATGTCAGGAAAGGCTGTGTGCTAGGCTTATCGGCATCATTCATCCAAGATTTCAGTCACTCTTCCTCTCAGATAAGATTTATGCTTGCTTCATCCCTCTTGTGCTTCCTACAAAGATCTGCCTGCTTGCTAAAGGTGTCAGCTCCTGAGCTGTTTTCCTAGGGAATTAAAGGCACATTTAGATTTTCTCTTTTTCAGCTGCTTCTTTACCAGCTGTTATCTTCTTGAGCATGACAGCAAACCTCACTGGCCCTGACTCTTAGACAGTTACCTGAGAGCAATCCATCATCCCTCTCTGTCCATGCTCATCCCAAAGGATCTCCCAGGTTCGGTACAGCTGACCCACCTCAGTTCCACAGACCAGTCCCTGGTCAAACCACTGCTCCACTTTTGGAAAAGAGCACAGAGAGGTCCTGGATCCCAGGCTAAGATATAAGACAAGCTTTTCTTGGGTGAGACCACCATATAACATTTATGCTTTCAATATCTCCCCTGAAAGTTAAATAAACAGTAACAGCAGTCCTGTTGTGACAGGAAAAAATTCCAGCCCTCTACTCAGAAGGGAAAGTGTTGTCCCCCATTGGGCTTTGATTCCCTTTATTTGTATGTAATGACTGAAGATCCTGACAATAAAGTGTGATATCAAAACCAGACAGAGTTTGGAAAGGAGCAAGAAATTAATTTTTCAAAATGCCCTCAATATTCACTGGATCTTTTCAGTCCTTGTGGGGGAGGGGGTCCCTGTGTCCTATCGCACACCTGACATTGCCCCTAGCAAAATTAGTCACAATGGCCCCATGCAGGTTTTGGATTTATTGTCTGCAAATTTGGCTAGTCTGATCACTGGTCTGAACACCTGTGGAGCCTCAGAGTCCAGACTATTAGATTAATCTGTCAGTCACTCTATATAACAGCCTGTCCTCCTCTCCATCCCAGTTCGACACTCCCTCCCCAATTTTGGTGTATAGCTCCGAGATCCAGTTTCACCGGAATGTAAACAGTGTCTGAATCCCCCAACTTCCCTGCTTTGCTTCCTCTGTGAGTGCACGTCGGCTATATTGGCTGCTTGAAAAGTAATTATCCTCACTTCCCACCTGATAAATTAAAGACCCCCAGGTTCTTTGCTTAATGGCGCAGAGCAATTCAAGAGTGATTCTTCTGCAGAAGCTGTTAGGAGGATGTCCTAGCAACCTCACACCCTTCTGGTCCTCATTGTGCTGGGACGACAGCCCATTAATCAGCCTGACCCGGCTCGGAGATGGCAAAGGTCGTGCTGTGTGAAGTCTAATCGGAAAAACAAATTTCACCCCTCTGGAGCGCTTCCTGGCAGGGCCGAAGGGGGAGACTCGCTTGGTTTCACACTTAAGCACCTTAAGTATTTTTCCAAGGCTAGAAGGCAACTGATATGAAGGGTTTGTACTTCAAATAGAGGAGCACGAGTCCCTAGGGCTATGTGCACATTGCTCTGAAGCGTGGTTTTGGGAATGATTAGGAGAATGATCCCAAATCAGCCCACTTCACATCTGTTCAGCCCCTTCTGGGGGAAGCAGGGATCAAGTCTGATGGAACACATGATGCCCCAGCCCCAGATTTAGTACAACCTTGGAGTATGCTGGCAGATCCACTGCCTATAGGCACAGATGAAAAGCCTGGTCTCAGGCGCATAATGGTCCTGAAAATTCAGTGTGGCTGTCAGTGGTTTCCACATAAGAGAGACTGAGCCATATCAACCCAAAAGCCCACCTGTCCTGAACCCTCTCTCAGACAGAAGCCAACAGTGGGTGCCTGGGGAGGGAAGATCCATGATAGGTAACTATGCTAGCATCTGGTGGCTCAGAGATGCTTTATCTGTGACTGGGAGTCCTTGATGGATTGTTTTTCCATTAATCTATCCATTTAGTTATTAAGTCCTTGCAAGCTTTCAGTTTTCTCAGTGTCTGGTGTCAGACTTGAACTGTTCAATGACAAATTACGTGAAGGGCTTAGTTTTCTTTGTTATGAGTCTGTCTCCTTTCAGCTTTACATCATGAGGGCCAAGCTACAATCATCTCCTATTAATCTTCCTTGTTTAGACCTCTCTAATGCCTTTTTGCAGTTCTGGAGATGTGCTCTTGTCCTACTTTCGATGGTATTCTTGATTATAGTCTGTACTGCTAGTGAAACTGGAATAGTTTATTGCAGTGGGCCTAAAATCCATGAATGCAGGAAATATAAATTAGATGATCTATCTGTGAAAACATCTCCTCCATCCTGGCAGGTGGTGATGTTCACAGTTTGATAAGCCAATGTAAAGACAAGCCAGGAAAAATAATGCCTAAACTGCAATATATCCTTGTGTTGGCTTAGTACAAGAAAAAGCTCCTCAACATCTCTGGTTGTCTAATACCACACTTGAACATTCTGGCCCAAGAAAGCAGTCCTGTAGATGTAGGATTGATTTCATTGGCAAGCAAAGAAATTACTGCCATTTGGCTCCAGGACAAGAACAGCATTGTGCTATAGTTTATTGTTTTCTTACGGACTCTGCAATAGCTGTACACAGTTAATCTCCTGGTCCTTTGGTGTGAAATGGCATATTCCTTCATGGGTGAGAGAAAAACTGTTTAGCACTGACACCACTACAGGTGCATCACTCTACAGCACCAACTTTACCTCTGGCAAGGATTTGTGCATATTTAGCAGCGAGCCAGCAGTGATGTTTTCATCTTTGCTGTAGGGAACACAGATCAGCAGCCTGTGGCTTGTGCTGATAGTTTCAATTTACACCTTTCCTTTAGTAGTTCCAGCCTCTTGTTCTTGCTGTATATATAATGCAATACTAATCGTGTTTGTATCACAAACATCTCTGTTGCTGGTTTGTGATACTGAGTTGTTTCATCCACACACACTCCAGCAGTGTAAAGAGTATTTTAAGATAAGACACAGGTGCCACTACTCTCTGGTTTTTTTGGGCATATGCAAAATCATGTGCTCAGCCTTTTAGTCCACAAGAGCTTTCAACTAATTCTGACTGATTTTATTTTTTTTTTCCATCTCCTTTTGTAGCAGGGGTGCTTCTGTTTGGCTTTGTGGCCATCTTGAAGTGATGTGTTTCCTTGTATACCTGAATACACAAATGTTCAGGAGATGTTAATAATCTCCCAGCTCTAGAGTGTTTGAGACAGCAGGGCAAGGTATGAGGACCTTGAATGCAACCATCAGCGCTTCCAGCAATCCCAGACCAGATACAAGTTCCCCAAAACCCTGATGGCAGAAACTTCCAATTGGTCTCTTGAACTCTGACATCACAGTAGGATTTAAAGTTTATTTTAGGTGCTGTGGGAGACAATTTGGATAGGTCCTATTATGCCTCAGCTTCCCTGGGTGAGCAAAATTCATAATGGGATTGAGAAGTCCTGTCTCCATGCAAGCAACGACATATTGAGACAATACTGCTGAGAATCAGAGAGAAATGTTCTGTGCCCAGACATAGCCGTGTCTAAGTGCCTTGGCACAGCATTATCTTTGGAGCTTAGGACTTTGCCACCCGTCATGCAGGGGAATGAACAGAGGGGAAAGAAATAAGCAAGGAACACAGTTTGTAGAGGTGTTATATGAGAGAATAATGAGGAGGAAGAGGCTGTGCTGGTTCAATGGATGAGAGGCTCATGTGGAAAGTTTCCAAGGAGTGGCTCCGGCCAGGCATGGGTTTCCTCTCCCTGCTGTAAAAGTGTACTGGGTTTTAGTGGTACTAGTAGATGGTGGATATCTGAGTGCAGAGTGCCCATATGTGTCTCCTGGTTCTTCTGTGCCTGCCTGTTTTACCCTGTCTCATTCTGCCCTATTCCAGCTAAAGGATGGAAGTGAAATTTAGGAAACATTCTCATGGAAGGAAAGAACGTTACCTTCTTTTGTTCTACATAACTGGATTATCACCCCACATAATTTCTGTGGGTTGCCACCCCAGTGCTTGGGGATCACAATCCTTCTTGGCTAGAAAAATGGTCCTTGTTGAACTTTCAGCAATTTAGAACATGTTCCAAGTACACAGAATGTAGACCTTGGTTTGATCCTGCTGTAGAGGCCTGTTTCCCAGCTATGTGCCCTGGCATTGGGATCATCTCAGCAAAGCCTGTTCCTGTCCATAGGGAATGGCAGTAGGACCTGTTCTGCAGGCCAAACTGAAGATCCTCTTTCTCCTCTCCCCTCAGCTGAGGCCAGCAACAGCTTTCATGAGAGTCTGCTACAAAGTGTGCCCTAATTGTCCCGATTGTAGGCTGATTTTTCAGTTGAGTGGGGATATTAATCCATGGAAATGGCCATGCACCTCCTGGGGAGAAGTGGATGAGGCTCTCTGAGGCTTTACTGATGAGCTTTATCAGTGAGGCTGAGCTCAAAGGATTGGAAAAATAACTAAGTAGAGGGTCCATGAAAGCAACTGTTAAAAAGAGATCTTTTGGAGGGAAGGCAAAGCAGAGGCAGTGTTTTGGCTAAAGGAAAAGGACTGTGGCCGATGCTTCTCAGCTGGAAAGGGTGGAGCCCTACAAATTCGTGTTCTCCTGCTCTAAGTGCGGAGAAGAAAAGCCTGTGCTAGAAATAGTGGCTTCAGCTCTGCTGCCATGTTCTCAGCCTCCTCAGCACAGTGGGGTGTTACTCCGTGCCAGCAGCATCGCTGTCCACAGCTTGGGAGCAGGGTGCAGAGTTTGGAGTTCATGATACTGACACTCATCAGTACTGGCACAAAGGGAATTAGGTTGTGGGAAACTGAATCATAGATTATAATCTCTACTTCTGACCCTCCCACCTGATTGCTCACAGACCACTGCTGATCCATGAGAACTCGGAAGATGGCCTGTGAAACAGCAGAGAGAAAAAGGAAGACAGCAAACCCAGAGATGCCTTCTTGCACAGCCAACATTTTGTTTCTGTCCTGAGAAAAAGGAAGAGGAGGCTTCATACACATTGGAACTTGCTGAACACAAGGGCCAGCAGTGAATGGGTCAAGGTACCCTTCTTTGTGGAGAGAACTGGCACCATCTGACTGCAAGGGAGGAAGAAGAGGGATGTGGTGAAGTGCCTGCTAATAACTGAGGGAGCCAGAGGGAGATTCCTGAGAAGTCCAGAAAATATTTTGAAAATGGGGACCCAACCCAGCATGGCAAATGCAGCATGACCCTTCCTAACACAGCATGGGGAAAACAAAGAGCATCCCAGCTGCTTGGATACTTGACACCAGGATCACACTCAGCAGCTCTGTTCTTTGGTGCTGCTTGGAGTTGATGACTGAGGATCATTTCCAGCATGGGATTTCATGTGTGAAGCCTATTCAGTGTCCAGCAACTGCTGAGACTTTCAGAGGGCGTGACTCAAGTTAAAGGCCGGGAAATGAACACAAGAAACTGTTGCTAGAAACCAAGCTGAAGCACGTGAAGATAATAAAATGGGTGTCCAAACTGGGACCTCTTCTGGGGCTGCACAGCGCTGACAAGCTGACCTGGATGTGTCACATCTCTCAGCTTCACAGCTCCTGACACACGGCACCAGCTCTCCCATATGTCAGGAGTCACATTCCCCACTGCTGGAATGCAGCCACCTCTGGAGCAGAACCCAGCAGCTGTTTAAAGAATTGACAGAAACAAACCAGGGACAGGACGCAAAAACACAGCCAAAGTGCAGAGGAAAACAAGGAGGGAAAATGTCAACCAAGTCCATAGGGTGAGTGTGGTGGTCATAATCAAATGATAAAGAGCATGGCAATTTACCAGGTATTAGCAGAGCTAAAGGAACCACCTGGATGTTTTCTGTTGGCCTGAACCAAACATAGTAACACCGCTTATCTGAGATCCTTTTATATATGGTGCCCTGCCATATTCCCCTGTGTTTGTTACAGCTGAGACTGCTGATGTAGACTGATATAGTAGTTTAGTGATTCTCAGTAGCCCATGAAGCCATGATAAACTGGAAGAAAGCATAATCTCTTTGTCTTTGGTGGATAAAGGACATGAGATTTAGTTTCTCTTCTCAAGCCACTCTCACCATTGGTTCAAGCTGTTAACCTGTTTTTGCTTGTGCAGCCCTGCTCCTCAGACTGTCTTGGATACTCAAAGAGGGATAATCTAGAAAATAATCTATACACATTTTAAAATGCTATCAGAAAAGTCAGGAATGGTTAAAAGCATGAGCACCTCTGTGGTTCAGAAGTGCGAGATTTATCTGCTGAGACATGAACCTTACAAAGGAAGGACCATTTCATGTGAGTCCTGTTCCCCAGCAAATTGCCTAGGCCTCTGTTACAGAGAAGACGTTTCACCGGATCATCAGATAATTCAGTTAGAAGTGTCCTCAGGAGTTCTGTGGATCTACTTGTTGATTTGGGGGCATCAGTGGGGTGTTGGTCTGGCACAGCAGAGCTACTCTTACCTCCTTCTCTTCCAGGCCAGTACTGAGTATTCATCTGAGCTAGTCAACAGTATCTGGGCTGGCAATTACCTTCAGACTCCAGCTTAAAAGGAATTAATTAGAATGAGCCACCAGCTGGATCCACCAAGGAGACTGCTGTGCAGAGACATCCGGGCTTTGTGTGGTGGCACCACTCTGAACAGGCTGGCCCTTGAGAGGAGGTGCCACAGGGGTAGAGAAGCGGAAGGGTTTGAGGTAGATAATGGAAGAATGAAGAGACAGGAAGCCCTGAGTTCCCACACTGTCATTGCCTCTGCCATTTCAGTCCAGAGAAAGCCCTCTGCTCCCCCCACACAGATTGCCCCTTGCCACCATTGTGTTTGGCTACTTGGAAAGCCATCTACAAGCCTCCCTGCATTGCATTCAGTGTGCAGCCACAGGAACAGCAGCTGTCTGGATTCTCTCCAGCTGTCCAGTGAGAGAAAGGGAAAAGTATTTAGTAGTAGCAGAGAAAAGGGGGTAAAAGAAAAAAAAAAGAAAAAGAGAAAGTCAGAAATCATTTTTTGTGGCACACTATGACTCACAGATTCAGGAATGAGGGTTGTGAAAGCTTTTTGTTTAGCTTATTCTTTTCTGGTCTGACAGCTGATAAGTCCCGCAGCTCAGAAACATCTGACAGGACTGGCTGAAGTAAATTCATCTTTCATCTGCCCATCATGCTCCTGAAGTGGAGAGTGACAGAACTGTTTCTCCTCTGTCTGAACGCTGCTCTCCTTCCTTTTCCCTCTTTCGTGTGCTGTTGTTTGGAGCTTGGGAAAACTGGTTTCCTTCCTGCCTGCAGCCTTCTCCCCAGGTTCAGGGCAGCATCCGTCTGCCCTTGCACCTGCTCCCTACAGCTGCGAGCTGCCTCTGCTGAAACCATTTGCACCCGAACAAGCAGCAGGCTGCTGAGGCCCCTCTGGCTTTGCCTTGACTCCTTTCCCTGTCACATTTTCCTTGCTGCTCTTGCAATTAGCGCACTCGTTCGCTGCTCTTCTCGCTAGCACCTTCTGCTTTCCCAGCACACTCCCCTTCTAACCCACCTCGAGTCCCCGTCTGCTTGCTGCAACAGGGCTTCTCAGTGGCAGCTTTCGGCACACAGCTTCTCTTCTTTACTCCATGTGCTGTCCCCAAAACTGCTGAGTATCCACGTCCTGAGGGCAGAGATGTATTTTTTGTGTCCCACTCATTTAAAATGCCTTTAGCATCTCCTGCATCTCTTTACTGGTGCTGGCCCTGCCTGACCTGTGACACAGACACTTCTCAGTTGGGAGATACCCCTGATGTCTACCAGCCACTGCCTCCACAGTGGGTCAGAGAAAACAGATCTGCTTCATACTCACCAGTTGGTTATCACAGCTGAACTGGTGAGGAAAAATGTGTTCATTTTGCAAATTGCCACCCCAGGTTATCACTGGTAGTGGGTGGCACACAGGCTGTAGCACCCATAGGGGTTGTGTGCCACACCATTTGGTGTGCTACAAGTGTTGCCCTTTCAGATAAGGCTACATCAAGACAATGCACTCTTGGTAGACCAGCAATTGCCATGGGATGGGAAATCTGAGTGTTTTCATGGTGCGTGCTGAGATGACAGCAGTGAAGGACAGCAAGGAGCAGTGTCTGAATTTGGGTGGCCTGTGTATCTTTCCATAAGCGGTAATAATTCTGTGTCCTCTTTCCTTTGCTGGTGTCCATTGATAGTGCATTTTTTATTGTGGAGGTAAGTAGCAACCTCTCTGAGGCAGGAACTACCATTTCAATTGAGGTCATGTATCATCTAGAATGAGGTGTAGGCTTTTGATAAGGCACTGACTTTCTAGCCTGTTAGTAGAGAAGTATTAAAGGTTGCAGAAGAAGACCCCAAAGTACTGAATGGAGATGTTTTATTCCAAATGTGAGGTTCTTTCCCATAGATAGGTGAGAAACAAAATAACAGGAACAATTAACAAAAAAGAGGTTATAAATTATTTGTATTACAAATGGCATTGTATTCTGACATAAATTTTAACAGCAAGAAAAAATATGAATTCTAATTAAAAAAAAAACAAACCCAACCCAAACAAACCACCCTCCTGAGTGCTGGGAAATCTTGCTATGCTTTCTGCAACAGAAAATCAATGATCTAATTTCACTTGAACTCAACAGGCTGCATCTCCCAAATAAGGCACACCATTGGACACACTTGAAAATGCAAAGCTATTTCGGCAAACTCCCTCCTTTGCATCACAAGGCTGTCATTTTGGTGTCCAGCAATTTGTTTTCTCATGCATGTGTTTTGCTGAATTAAAACAAGCACCTGTTTTGCAAAATGGGACCTCTAACATTTTGTTCACTCTTCTCTTGTAATAGGCACAGTGATTTTTTCTGCCATGGGTTCTGCAGTCCTTTGCTCCCACAGCTCCCCGGCTCATCCCTTCCCAGATTCAAAACTATGTGTCCGAGTTATGTCTGGCCACCAGCTGGGCCCTAAAGTCTGTGTGAGAAGCTTAGCTGAATCCTCCCCATATCTCATGGCTGGTCTCACAGTATCTGTTTATATCCTGTAAATTAGTGCAATGTGGCCCCTAAGCAGGATCCTCACAGTTTTACAAGCAGTTACTCAAGTCTTGCCAGGCCAGTCGAGAACCTGGATGGGATGATAAAAGCTCTCAGCTTAGTGTGCCTGGTGCATCTCTGCAATGCAGCTTGAACAACAGAGGAAAGGAGGGAAGGAAAGAGGAGGAGGGGGAGAGAGAAAGAGTCCCAAGTATTTTGTTGAGTTCCCGGATCTGGTTCAGCACCATTAAGAAAGGGGATATTGAAGAGTGCTTTTCATTCCACCATTTTGCAGTGGGTAATTGCTTTCCACACGGTGCATTGGGTTTTGATGTGAGTCCAGCTGCAGTAACGCAAGTTACGGCAAGGGCTGTTCCAGTGCAAATGTGTTATTTGAGTGTCTCTTTGCTCACACTATGACTAAACAGAAGCAGCTGTGGCCAGAGGGCCATCAGTACTTTGTATCACACAATCTGGCATTTAATGGAAAGTATTTGTGTTTTCAGTTGGAAAAACTTTCTTCCTTCTGTTGCTGGAAGTTTTGAAGAAATTAATATTTTGCATGATGCAGAAGAGTGCCCTGAGAAACAACTGTCCTTTCCAACACAAATACAAGCCTGGCACCATCTCTGCCTCGTACGGCTTTCACATACTGTGAACCTCAGCATACCCAGGAGCCACCAATATATGTCAGCCAGGGAAGCCACTTGTATATTTCTGGAAGCCATCAGTTTCAAGAAAATTATGTAAAGCAGGAGTAAGGACAGTTTGGAAAAACAAGACTATGTTGCTAAACCAGGGCAAGAAGATGCCATCAGTCTGCAGCCTTATAATCTGCAGGGATGAAAATTCCTTATTACTCAGCTATTCAAAACTAGCCTGAAGAAAGCACTGAAGTGGAACAAGATTGCCTTAGCACAAAACTGCAATAAATGTCTCTTACCCTGCTTCATCTGGGACTTGCACAAGGTTTTAGCCATCAGCAACAATAAGAAGCTCAGAGCTTTGGGTCAGCAGACCTGACTGACTCCAGGAGAGTCAGGCAAGTAGGGCAAAGATACACGTCTGTGGTAGTTGTAAGATTTGGGGCTGGCTTACAAGAAGCAGCAGCCAAATATTTGGGGAGAAGTTTCCTACTGGGCATCTCTTAAAATCTTTTAAAAATTTATTTTGAGGTTATTTTCAGGCCCTCAGAACAAGCTCTTCTTAATGGGGCTTCTTGCAGCCCGGGCCAGTTGACAAAGCAAGCAAACAAACAAGTGAATGAATGGAAACATAAAGATGGATCATCTAAATAGGCCCATTTTTATTTATTGCCCTCCTTAGAAAGAAGTGAGGAAACAAGAAAGATCTACTCAATAAAAAACATGGTTCCCCAAAGGTCTCATATTCCTTAATTGCAGCTAGAAGCAAGTGACTTTCTCAGATTTGGTGCAATGAGCCTTTGGGAACCACTGGGGTTAAAACTCAGGATCTTGAATCCGACTTTTATTTCCCCCTTGAAATCCTAGACCACACAGATTTCTGATTATAAGTGTATGGGCACATCTATGCACGTGGAGAGGAAGCTCATCATCACATAGGTGGTCTGCTCTCTTTCTGAGGGGACACACATGGTAACAGAGGTGAAAACCATGAGTCACTCAAGAGAAGAAGGATGCTGGTTCTGACAAGCCCATCAGCTGCCTGTAACTCTCACCCTCTGAACTTTATACCTTTCATTTTCAAATTCAGTCTGTTTTTTTGACTGGCCTTGATGCTTAAACCATAATTTACCGAGGTCTTTCCTTGGTAATTAATTTCACACGTTCATTACAGACCATTTGGCTATAAACACATGTGGATTTCCTTTTTAACTCTTCATTTCCTAAGTTTTCAATACAGAGGTTCCAAAGCTAAACCACAGGAATGGTCTATGTAGCTCAGGTTTATTAAATCTACCCCAGTAGGTCAAGTGTCTAGAGTGCATACAATTATTCGGGCTAAACTACAGTTATGAGAGAATTCATTTCACCCAAGGGTAGATTAAGTCTCTAGGTGTTTTGTATCAGAATGGTGATACTCATGTTGCAAAATGAGATGGAAATGCTAAATTCCTAGACTCTCCTCAGATCCCAGTACATGCTCTGGAGTTCATGACTTCCAAAGCCAGGTTCAGTCAACTACTTCCTTTCCACACATACTGCATAATCCATGTGCATAAGACAACACTAAAAAAACCTGTGTAAGTGCCAAAGGTCAAGCTCCTTTGGATCCTCTGAGAGAAGCAAAGCCAAGGTACAATTAACCCTAAATAGACAGAATGTCTTCATGTAAGAAACAACAGATGGAAATACATAGTCAATTTTACCAGCAACTTTTTTAAACCTTCAGGTAATGAACATTTCCGGCTACTCACATAAAAATAGACAGGAAAGAGAAGGCAGGGAAAGTTGTTAGTATCTGTCTGTTCATATACGGTATAAAGAATCCAGCAGGCAATTGCTGACGATCAGAGAAAGTCCCAAACTCCGAGAGAAGTCCTGTGGTTTGTGCCTGAAGGTGATGGAGCCCTGAGGAGTAAAATACTGAAAGATTCAGTCTGACACCTCAGCTATCAGATGTAACTGTATGAAGAGTTCATCATGCTTCTCAGTCTTTCCATTTTGGACACCTACTCTGTAAAGTATGGTGATCATAAAGCAGCTCCTTACAGTGGATAGACTATCTATCATGAGATAAAAACCACTGTTTTTCCTCATTTATCTTAGTCTTATTTTCTGAGGAAAATGTTGCAGTTGTTCATCAGTTGTATCCTAATTAAGGAAGTTTTCACAGGAGGGTTTCTGTGAGAACACTGCTGAAATGAGGTTGCCGTAGTTTGTGAGGTCAGAGTGGATGGCAAGTTTAGAGAGATGGCTCCTGCCTAAACAGAATATTGAGACACAGGAGATGCAGACTCCATGAGGAACTGTCATGGGAGAAAACAAAACCAAAATCAGATCCAAAATCAGAAAAATCTCCTTTTGGAAGTTCTCCACTGGAGAACTCAACACAATCCATCCAGTGGGAGCTTTGGGGTCTGGGAAGATAGCTTCCTCCTATTAAAGGATACTCACCAGCCAGCCTCTTATGCTCTGCAGCTGATGGAGGCCTCAAGCCCAACCTCCTGCCTCTGCCCTTCCTTGTATGTTGTGCTCATGCCCTCTGGTCATCTCAGGGGCTCTCTGCTGACTCTTCACCTGTTCTAAATTTCTCTCATACTGGAGGCCCATAACTGTCCAAAGTGTATCGGATGGAGACCTTTGAGTAAAGAATTAAGGGAAATGATAATTTTCTGTAATAATTTAAAGTCCATTGCTTCACTGTCTCCATGGCTGTTTCTCCCTTAGACAGTCACTTAGAGCTGCTAAGTGCTGTGCAAATCTTTTCTTATTTGCCCCTGGACCGGACTGCCAGAGAGTACCTGTCCATCATTGTTACAGGCTGACAACAGCACTGCAAAGACCTGAGGATTTCCCAGTGGTTTTGATGGTTTTAGCTGGGCTGACTTGTGCTGTTGGTGTGCTGCATTAAAGCTTATTAAATCAATAGCAGCGATTCACCAGGGAGGAGAGATACCAGCCAGTTGTCTAAAACCCAACCTGTAAATATCATGGGGTGTGTTTTGCTTTGCTTTCAGCTGACAGATGAGACAAGTTAAAGGATTTCCTTCCTCGGTGTCATTGGAGGGAGAGAGATTCGTATGAACAACTCATACTATGTAGAAGTTAACCTTTCCCCTCAGCCTGGACAAAGTTTTATGATAGCCAGAAATCATGTTAACAGCTCCTTCTGCCCCCAGCAGCCACAGATCCCTCCCAGTCACATCTTTGAATCCTCTTGAGAGCCTGCCCTTCTCTCAGGAAGTGTCCCACTGCCTGACAAGCAGATATAAGACAGCATTAAAGAGACAACATGTTCTCAGATAAAATGTTCCAAATATAACAAGTCTATTTTTATTAAATTTGACCAAAGGCCTCCCTGCTTCCTAATCAGAGAGCCTTATTTGCTGACTCCCCCAGACCTAGCTGCTCTGGCTCACTACAGCTGTATCGTGAGATAGAATTACATTTTCATAATGATTCAAATCTTTTCCCAGGTCCCTAAGTATTTTCACAAGAAGGACAAAAATAAGAAAAGTAGTTTAAAGAAAAAAAAGGAAAAAGAAAAAGGAAGAAAACCCCTACACACTCTCCTGTAAAATCCAGGCTCCAACCCTGAATTGTGTGTGGTCTTTCTTGTCTTTTCTTTTGGCTTCCCTCAAGACATGGCTTATTGCATTGGTCTGGATGCTGTCCTACCAGCACAGCTTGCTGGCCAAGCCCAGATCCCAACAACAAAGTCACCTTGGCAGGTGCCAAAATAAATGTCAGCCTCCAGCTACCTGCACCGACTGCTGACGCTTCCGTGTGTATGGCAGGCCATGAGGCTGAAAGGCAGCTCCTTTTCCCTCCGCTCCTCTGATCCGTATCAGCTCTCAGCCCTGGTCTTTTTTATTCAGGGGAGCCTTCAGGAGAACTACTTTTAAATGCTCTTTATTTTGAAAAATGTGAAGTTGTCCAGAGAGAACTGGCTGCGAAATGGACAGAGGCTGAAAACTGTGTGTATGATATGGAAGCTGCATGTACGCAGTCACGGTTCATACCTGCAGCTTCAGCTTCTGGTGCAGCTTTAGCTCGTGTGGGTGTGCATGTGAGTGTGTCCTCATGTACACAGTGTGCAGGGTGTGCACCTGTAGGTTAATTCCAATGGGACTAATTTTTGGTGTCAGACATATTGCTCACAACTGGAGTAGCTCCTCTGGGAGCCAGTCCAAGGTTTTACGATCACACAATCACTTCCATGGGATTTATAAGGTGCAACTAAAATTAGGAGGCATTCAAATTCATGCGTGATGTAAAAGGGGAAGTTACAGGTCATGCTTAAATTGGTCAGAAAATTACAGGAGTCAAGTAGGGAAGGGGCGCAGTCTGGCCAGTTGCAGGCACCGAAGGGGCAAGGGAAGTGGGGACTGGCAGGAGCACAGGAACATTGCTTTGTTCCCCTTCCTTTTATTAGCTGCAGTGGTTGTTTTTCCACATTCCACCATATAAAACAGACTAGGTCTCAGAGACCTGCTTCAAAGTCAGTTGAAAGGCTGCTAATGACTTGCTTGGGCTCCAGAGCTTGCTCTGCTCAATATGGCTTGTGCTTTTACATTGTGTGAGTGGGCGCACCTGACAGCTCAGAAGGCTTTTCCTGCCCTGGATGCATGCCACACATGCCCAGCTGTGTCTTTCAGTGTCCACTAGAATTATTTCCTATAAAAGATGAATTAAAACATAAAGATGAGTTAAAACAAAGAAATGCATGGGGTCTGGAGAAGCCCAGTACTTTCTCTGCCTGAAGCGCAGTGGAGCTATATAAGGCTCCTGGATTTCAACAAGCAAGGACAAAATTAAACTTTGGAGATGACTTCCAAAAGTTGTACAGATGTTAAAGTACAGAGTATAAATAATTAAAGATAAACCAGAATAAATAACTGTCCAAAAAAAGAAAATTGAAAAGGGGGAGGAAGAAGAAGGGAAGAAATAGTAGTCCTTTTCCCCCAAAGACTTGTAGAACAGCTGACTGAAATGTCAAAGGATACAGGTTTTTGAAAGTTGTATTTCAGCTCTGCAAACTTGTTTCTGTGCCTTTTCCTGGTTCAACATCTGTGAACCATATTTCATTCCCACAGTGCTCATTGGAGGACTTCATTTCCCAAGAGTGGGGAAGGTGACATTAAGCTCGGAGTGTCTGGGTTCAGATGTGGATTAGAATTCACGAGGGAAACAACTTAATTGTTTCAGATGAGCAACAAAACGCTCAGGTAATGCTGGGCCCAAGGATAATGCTCTAAAAGCAGGTTCAGAAATGCTGGCATGACTGGATGCTGTTGTATGATTTACACTGGGTTTGTGTGTTTTACTGATTGTTTTAAGCCTTGCTTCCTAAAGAAGCAAAGCCTCTGCTACCCAGCTCTTTCTGTTCATGCGTGGCTGTGTGTCCTTGCTATTCCCAGGACTTTCTGAGTCCTGGCTTGCCTCCCATCTGTGAGAGAAGCGCAACTACCAACAATGTTACATTCTTAAAAGCTCTGAGAAACTTGGCAGCTGGACACCAGGGCTCTCACTGCGGTGCAGGAGGGAGTGTGAGGATGCCTCTTCTCACACACCACAAGGACATTTTGTTTCATCCACAGGGAAAACTGTGATGGGAACTTGCACCTTAAGGCACAGCAATGAAGAGACAAAATACACGAAATCGCACTAGTGTCAGCTCTTACAGAACTGCTGTGAACAGCACGGTGCAGGAGCTACAAGAATACGAGGAAAATGGTCCAAAGGGCACTCTGGGTACTCAGCTCAGTGGGTGGATGGAGGGCTTATGTTCCCAGGCCACCAAGATGGTTTGAAAAGTTTTATTGCCGGTCTCTACAAGCCTGGAAGCAAAACTGACAAGATTTATTTTCTTCCTGGAGAGGTGCAAAAGAGCAAAAGTCCAGAGGCAGTTAACCTGGAGACACTTAAAAAAGATAAATTTGTTGAAACTCAGTATTTCTCTAAATCAAAGGACTTGAGGGAGGGATTTTTCTTTAAAAAAAAAAAAAAAAAAAATCCATTTTGCCATAACAGTGCAACTATTTGTTTAAAAAAATGAAGCTCTTCTTAACCTGATTTTTACCACACATTTTTCCCCCCGCAAAATAGAAAAAAAAGTTAGTGTTTCAATATGTGTTTTAATTTTCTAAAGTATGAAGGAAGAAATAATTCAATGTTTCATGGCAGGAAACCACAACAATTTTAGGGGCAATCAGTTTTCTCCCTGAAATGAAATATTGGATAGAAACATAACAAAATGATCTACCTTTTTCACATAAGAAACCCCTGAATTACTTCCTGATCAGAATGAACCTACAGCTTTTCTGGTGGGGAGAAAACCCTACAGTAAGTTTTTGCTAGACACTGCTGGGCTTCCCTCCTATCCCACCGTCAGCTCAGAAGCTGCATCCTTCGTAAGGAAGTGGAGTCACCCTGTCAGGTGGATGTGGTTAGCTGCAGTCACGTCATAAGCAAACGTGGTGTGTCTCTGGGGAGCAAAAGGAAGGAGAGTTCATTTCTGAGACAGGAGGCAGCTGGCAGGCAAAATCCAGGAATAGCCACACTGTCTTCTCCAGGAGAAAGTTCAGGCTCTCTCTTTGCTTGGCTCATTGGGTTTGTTGTTGTTATTCTTGTCTGAGAGACCAGGAGAGTCCCAAAAGGACACAGAGGAGCTGTGATGAGATGCCAGAGCAAAAAAGCAATGGTATAAAGTCCTGCAGAATGGAGAGGCATTTACAGGGATGTCCAGGTTTTCAGAACTGAACATGAAAGTTCCTGTTTTGGGAGCTGCGTTTTGGGAGCCCGGGCTGGCAGCTGTGCCTCCTGCGTGTGCTGGCGGTTTCATTTCTCTACCCAAACATGGGGTTGTCTGCATTTCTGTAGTGAAAGCTGATATTGCAAGAGAGGAAAAAACAAATCAAACGAGGGAAATGTGTTTCATTTGACAATGGGTCTTTAGAGCCCACATTTTTTAGAGCAAGGCTCTTGGAGTATTAAAAAAAAAAAAAAAGAACAATCCAAGTCTGAGATATGTGCAAAATATAGCTCAAATCTAAAGGCTGTAACTGTGTGAGAAAAGTCAGATGTTAAACAATCACAGTTTTATTCCTCCCAGCAAGACAGCCTGTGCACCTGTAGCCATTATTGTCTCTACTGTATAAAGTGAAAATGAATATCACATTGTATTGAAAACCCTCATGGAATACAATTACTCAACAGGAACTGTCCTAAATCCATCAGCTGTAACTCACTTGTAATTTTGTGGGACTAATGCAGAGAAAGGTTTCTCCATGCATAGTTTGCCCCTAGCCTTTCCCCCTATTAATACATTTCATCCACTTTTTGCTTACGATGGCTAAATTGCTTGTAAAAGATTAATTACCTATGGGAAGTGTCTGTCTTGGTTTGTAGGAATGACATTATGCTGAACATTAAATGCTGACACTATTAAACTGTGCCGGACATGTTTTGATATAATAACTCGGCAGACCACAAGTGAAATGGGTCCCTCATCAATTCACTACCTCATTGTTTTTCTGTCATCAGAAAACTTTGGAATATATTCTCAGCTGACACAGTTCAGAGTTTCATTCATGTAAGCGGAGTGGCTTATTACAGGTTTTTATTTCCCTGGAAA
Organism: Aleadryas rufinucha; assembly: GCA_013397815.1. NCBI lineage: Eukaryota > Metazoa > Chordata > Aves > Passeriformes > Aleadryas > Aleadryas rufinucha. The sequence goes on from VZTH01002835.1 coordinate 163,568, forward strand.
TTTTCTTGAGTTTCCAGATGCAGAAGGGAATCTTTTTTCATCAATAGCCTTGACCTGAGATACAGAAGCTGCCATTTTCCAGACAGATATGGGGGCTAGTTGGGAAACTGAGGATTGGTCAACTGAATTAAACTTCTCAAGACTAAACATATTTTTCTTGTTGTGTTTCAAAATTATTATTTTGCCACTTTAGGAAGTAGAAAGTGGTTTTGCTTTGGTGAGTAGAAAGGACAAATGAACTGCTGCATCCTTTTGCCACTGGAAAGAAAAGCAGAAAAGATTTGAAAGAACTGAGATACAGCAGTATCTCAGTATTAGGTGGAGGGACCTCCTAACAGTGAGAAAAATATTTTTAACAGTTTATGAGATTTTAAAATCTGATTTCTTTCTCCACTCATCCAGGTTTTATTTACCTATTGTTTTACCTTTCACTTAGAGGAGTTGTTTTCAACCTCTGGTTGATTTGCTGGCCTCTCAACAGTTTGTGTGAAGGCTTGAGCCCTGCAGACCAGCTTCAGCCCACTGGGTTTTGTTTTGTCTCTCTTGCTGCTGATGGAAAGATGCCCATGTGGATCACAGGTTGCCTGATTTGCACCTGGGAGCACAGGCTCCACTCCTACACCTGGCCACATGGCTCAGCCTCCAACAGGAGATGGAGGAAAAGATTGTCCAGATACCCCTGTCTTTGTTATCAGTGTCACATATGGTATGTAGCTTTGTCTCTGGGGACTCTCTCCACGACGGACCAGAAAACAGCATAGTTTCAGCTGAATAACTAAACAGCAGATCTCTTGAAGCAAAGAGGATCTATATAGCCTCCTCTGAAATACTGAATGACCACTGTATGAGTTAGGAAAACCTGCTTTCCAAATCTGGTTAGCTTCTCCCCCTACAGCTGCATTTCTCATTACTGTTGCCTATTTCCCACTTGTCACCAAGGCACTGGTGACTGCTCTTGTTCCTCCCCTGCCTGCATAACTCCATGCCCCCCCAAATTCCCATCTGCAGCTTGTGTGCAGCATTCACTGCTGACCCCATCTTGGCCCCCCTCCTGTGCCATACTGTCCAGCTTTAACCCTTGGACCTGGTTGGAACTCCTCTGGTCCCCAGTGGGAGCAGATGTGTGTGGGTGTCTCACCACACCAGTGTGGTAGACACTGTCATGTATTGCTGGGCCCTCTATCACCATCTGCTGACCTCTCCTCAGTGTGTGTGAGGGTTTGCAGGCTCCATGGTACTTAAATTCAATCCCTCTGACCCTCCCCCTGAAGAGATTATGCTTGGATCTCTTGGCTGCAGATGTACTTGTGTAGAGCAAGGACTTGAGGAGCGGAGAACATGGTGCATCTTTCAAGGATCAGCATTTTCAACTGTAAAACCTTTTGTTCTGTAATCTGGGATATTTCCTAGCAGTCCACATGGAGAAGAAAAGGGGCATTGTCTGGTGAGTGGCTTCATTACTAATCTCTCCTGGATGCATTTTAATTCATTTTAATGACTCTGCCTCCTGTCAGACCTTTCGTTTGTTAAAGGGGTTTGTTAAAGAGATTAACTGCAAGGGGAATATGAACCTCAAAACACTATGTCCCTTCCCCCAACCCCTTGTCCCTTCCCCCCAAGATTAATATTACACTAAAAGGAAGAGAAAAGGTACTTTCTGTGAAACACATTACAAGACTTTTAGGAAGAGAGGGAAGGAGGAGGAGCAATGGAGCGTGCTGGACTCTTTAACCCATGGAGGAGCTGGAAGATGGCAGTACTGATAGGACATTTTTCCAGCTATTTTGTTCCCCATCCATGTGTCTGTGGAAGCTTTGTGCAAACACAGCTGTTTGTTAGGAATGCCAGCTTAGGGAAACAAACCATCTGCCTCAATTTGCCTTTACTCTGTCTTCTACTCATGGGAGCTTGGAATAACCTGCCCCACCCCTTAAAAACATATGTACCATAAAAACCTTTAAGCTGAAGTCCAGGCCTTCAGCCAGCTGAAGGAATGAGAACTTGGTTTCCCATATAGACTTCCTACCCAGGGATCTCAAAGCCCTTTGCACAGCGTGGGAAGTGGCAAAGTCAACAGAATCCTTATGTGGAACTCTGAATTTAATTTCAAAATTCAAGGTCTCAGTAGATGTCCTTGGAGATGCACATTTTATGGGTTTACTAGAGAGTTTCCCTCTAATGACTCAAGGAACTATTTCAGTCCCTCTTGTCATCCATAAGACCTGAAAGGAATTTCTTTATGTCCCTATGAACTCTTAATCTCCCTGTGGTTGAATCGGACTTCAGAAGTTCTTGAAAAAGATAACAAAATGAAGTACCATGCAACAGCAGAGTGGTCTATCCTGCTCAAGAACATGGCTTTCTTACCTACATCTCTAATGTCCAGTTAGCAAATGCTGCAATATGAGTACAGAATATAAAATTAATTTTTTATGGAGAACTCTTACAGAGCAGATCACATCTTCATTACCCACTGCAGTGTAAGGACAGAGAGTATTCTCTCTGTTGGCTTCAGACAGGATTGAGTAAGGTCTGGTTGTAGAGGGAAAATAAGATGCATTTCAAGAAAAGAACAATGCAGGATGTTGCCCTAAGGCAGAATGATCATCTGAGTTGCCAGAATATGGAGGAGTATTGCCTAGAGCAGGTTGGATATTGGGCATAATCCAACATAATCATGGTGTTGGGAAAGAGACAAGTGCCATATCGTGATGGATAAGTCGGACAACTGCCTGTAAGTATGAAGCAATTCTTCCACTCTTATTGCCATTAGTAGGGACTCAATACTGTGTGCAGTTTTGGTTACTGCTTTTCAGGAAAGATGTAAACCAGCTGGAAAGTAACAGGAATGATTGAAGATCAGACTTAGAAAGAAAGATTGAAAGAAGTAGGGTTGTTTAGTCTAGAGAAGAGAAACTGAAGGGATCTATGATAGATGTCTTTGTGCCCACACAAAGCTGCAAAAAAAAAAAAAAAAGGAACAAAAGGAGCAACCTGCTTTGCCTGTCAGTGCACACAGGGTGAGAGGCAATGGGTTAAAACTGAAGCAAACAGCTGTAGTGACTTGGGGTGATGTGTCCATCACATGGGGAGATGTGTCCATCAGTACTTCTGGAATCACAAGCCATAAAATCTGGAATGGCACAGGTATAACCATCCTACACTGGAATGACTTTTTCCAGTGACTTTTGGAGGTCTTTGGCAACCTTATTTGCTATGATCCTTTGTATTTTCCACATAGTGAATCCAGGATGTCTGATTTTCCCAATGCTTTTCTAGCTCTAAAGGCTGAACACATTCCTGAAAAAGCACATGAAATGATTGTGGATTGATTTGGAGTGAAATGGTAAATATTCAAGAAACAAACCAAAACCATAAAAAGCCTGATGAAGAAAAAGAGAAGAGCTCCCCATCTATTATATTTTCTTGCTGGATTTTAGGTTTCAGGGACAAATCCATCCTGCCATGGTGCAAGAAAACTCCACACCCTCATAAAACCAATATAATGAGCAGAACATGGTAGCAAATCCTCCTGGTTTTGTTTTAGTTTGGAAGGCATTAAAGAAAAGTGTTGTGCAGAGGGAATGGAAATGTTGCCCGTGTGCCAATTCCACAAGGGCGTGTTCTTCTAGAGCCAGGTATGTCACTCAATGAAAAGCAGTGTTCAGCTCCTGCCATGGTTTGGGGATTAGCCAAAGAGGTTGGAGAGGGTTGGATGGAAGGAGAAAGAAGCCTGGTACTTTCTGCTGCCAACTTTCTGCTTTTTGTCCAGCTTCCCCTACAGAAATGACATCTGAAATGCAAGCTGGCCTCTTTCCCTTATGGAAACCTCAAACCAAATTTAATAGTAGGGGCTTATATTCAAGTGTCCCATAAAGTGTTGTAGAGAATTGTATCATTACTGGAGCATTTTGTGGTATGGTTCAATCTCTTTAACCTGAAATCTTCCCCACCCTAGAATTTTGGACTAGCCAGAGTGAATTGGACACATCTATTCACTCCTATAGATATTTATTAGTTTGTTTTACTTCACTGCTTTATGTCTTATGAACAGAGCAAGAACCCATTATTCCAGAGAGTAGCTAAGCAGCGACTACACCCCACAAGACTCTAAGCTGACATTCATAGCAATGGAAGGATGAATGATGGTAAGACAATAGGGAACTCAGACAAAATGTGCCCATGTTTACCCTGCAAGAGAAGGATGGACTCAGCATCTTCCTAGCTTGGGCTCTGGCAAGCAGAATGTACATGGAACAGGGTGCCTGCTGCTGGACTGGGCTGTAGTTTGATGTAAGTGGCAGTGATTTTAGCCTACTAGGGCAATGGATGCACCTATGTGCTCCAGATAGCTTTGCAAATCACAAGTACTGAAGCACTTTCCCCCTCTCTTGACATCCATAGGATCTGAAAGCAATTTTCTTAAACACCATTCAATCCCTATGGAATCTCACTGCTTTCACCCCTATTACGTGCCACAAGGCTTTCCCACAGGGTTTTAATCTTTTGCTGCCTCAACTGAGAAATCTGTGGAAGCAGAAGGAGCACAAGACAGACTACAGAAGAAAAAAAACACAGTCGGGAATTGTTCAGCATTGTGCCAAGATGCCCTGTATCCCTGCAGATGAGATTCTTCTGAAATTCACTGGTACTAACTAGCATTCATCACTCCAACCCACAGCAATTTACTGGTGGCGATTTTCCGCTTCCAGCTGGTGACCTCCTGACCCAAGAGGTTAAGATAATTTTTATTCATGCTACTGAAATTGGCATCTGAATTTTAATGCCACATTTTTTTGCCTCCCAGACCCTTCTGTTTCCCTGGTAGAGGCTTACAGCTTGCGCAATCATTTCTGGAGGAAGGGAGAAGTAATATGCCACTCCCAAAGCATGTCAGCAGAACATGGCCAGAGGACTCCTGCGTGGTAGTGCAAGCCTTGTATTGTCAGGTGAGTGTTGTGTTGCTGGGAGACAACACTCGTTGGCCAGCTCAGTTGTGACATCAGTTATGGGTCACGTAGCGTGGAAGAGAAGGGAACATGTACAGATGCTCAGCAGGCACTAAGAAAAAGTTACAATAAAAGATGGAAACACCATCGATGGGACGATCAGTGGCAAGACAATGGGATATATTTTGAATTAACTCTTTCAGTATGCTCATTCAGCCCATTCCAGTTCTGGGAACAACTAACATCAGAGGGAGTTTGGTGGCCAACATACCATCATTTGAACTCTGGGTAGCAAACCCCAGGGACACTCAGACACCCAGTGAAATGGGAGTTAGATGACTAAATATCTTTGCTGACCTACAACTGGGTGTATCCACATTCTATATCAGGTCGATGTTATCTATATCAGGTCCTAAATTCCATTGAAAATACTAGGAAAAAGGAACCAAAATATTTCCATGAACTTTCTGTCACTCATCTTCTGTTCTGCCTTACCCTTATTTGCAGTCCTTTTGTGTAAGGTCTTAATCACAGAAGGTAAAGTCAGAAAGAAACTTAGGAACTCCCATTAAGAAATATTATGGCTGAATATATTTCCATTTATTTATCTAATACCTGGTAATGAGGCTGGGGATGGATACCTGCTGGAGTGTCACAGCAGATATTGTCACCATCACACCAAGAGAATATGAAACTGCTCTTTTGTCACTGTTGTCCTCTATTTAATACATTTGTGGTTTTTATCAATTGCTGTCATACTCTTTAGAGCCCAGAGTTCCTACTTGGGAATGTCACAGTGTTTCTGGAACCCAGAGCAAAAGTGTTGAGCCTGGCTTTTTTTTTTTTTTTTTTTGGCAACAAAATTTTAAGAATTTGGGATCTATGACAACCTCCACTCTCTCCTGAGGTGTCCACCGCCAGTGAGATCTGTTTACTCCACTTGCCCAGCTACAAGTGACATTCAAGACCAACACTTTCTGAATTCAGCAGTTATTCATGAAAACAAAAAACTGAGCAACAACAGCAACATTTACTAATTTGTTTTTCACACTAAACAGAAGTTTCCCTCTCTGCATTAAAGTGTGGAATCTCTGAAACTGTGAATCTGAAATGAAAACCTCCATCTGTGTCTCCGTGTGTTCCCCTGGCCTCTCTACTCTGCTCCAGGGTAGCTGAATATCAGAACAGATCAACACTGGCAAGAGAAATTAGTGCCTCATTTGCCCACAGTGTTAGGATTGGGATCATCCAAATTTTGCCAATACTGGTGTTAAATCAAGAATAGAACAAACAAACAGGCAAACCCAGGTCTCTGCTGGGAAAGCTGAGTAAACTGGTCCTGGAGACACCTTTAAAAATTTTCATACTCACTGAAGGTATCCCTGGTTTATTAATTGCCCAAAATATTTCCTTGACTGTATACGTGTCTGCTGGCCAAACTCAAGAACTAAACCAGGGATGATCGGGGCTACCACTGTGGCTCTTCAAATGGTGGAGGAAGAGCCAAGCTAGAACTGAGACTGAAGGGTAATCTAACAAAAGACACTCACAAAAGTTTCTGAAAGTTAACAGCATGGTGGACCCTTCCCCAAAAGTTTTTCTCTCTTGTCCTCCTTTTGTAGCCCATAGGAATTCTCTGAATTTCCATTATTTTGAAAATGGCTAGCTTTGGACACGCTTTGTTACTGACTTCCATCTGGTGCTGTCACTTAGGCTAGAGCTAAACGGGTTGTCACGCGCTCAGAGATCAGCATAAATGCCCTGGCATCAAAGGTTCACAGCCACAAAGGACCAGGCTGCTTCTGAAAAGACGCGAGGATCAAGTCCATTGCAACGCAAATGTGGCCGATTCCCTAGCTGGTGTTTTGTTTCTGTCTGGGCTTAGAGAGGGGAGGCTGAGGACAAGAAAGGAAATGTTCTGTGGGAAGATGATCTGGCATTTTTTCTCATTCTCCCCACACACGCATTCCAGAGAGTTATACACCAGATAAGCAGCAAGCACTGTTTGGCTGGCTAACTGCTACACAAGCATTATGGACCATCTGGGGATTTATAAAGCCTGCAGGATATAAGTAGAGGCTGTGCTGGAAGTAGAGTCTGAGCTGGTATCCTATGTCTAAATACCAACACAGCTGCTTAGAGCAGGAAAGGGGAACCCTCCAAAGGAACAGCAGCAGGGGCTCTTCTTTACGAAGGATATTACTCTCGAGTAATTGAATTGGTTGTGACTCTTCATTTGAGCCCATGAAATAAGATTCCCTCTAACAGAAGGAGCTGCGGGGGGTACAGCAGCAGACTCAAAAGGCTCTTATTATTATTATATTACCATCACCATCATCATCATGATTATGAGCATCATCGTTGTTGTTATTACTTTGTTTCTTAAAGACCCTCTGAAAGTGTTTTTTTTTTCCTTGTTTTAAGATGCATACGTTCTGGCCCTGGAACAGAGTCATTGTGCTTCAGAAGAAGACAGCATATGCACACACTCTGAGGAGAACCAGCTTGCTGGCTTTCACCACACACCAGTGTCACAGGGACAGGAATGCCATGGATACAATTTCTCATGAGCTTTTAACAGGTGAACCAGGCTGAGCCTGGGGGAGGAGTCTCCCCTGAAAACAAACACATATCTGAGCTTGTGATATTTTATGAACAAGAGATATACTCAGGGCTCTGAGGTGGAGTGAGTTTGATCTAAAACAAACAGGGTCTTTAGTCACGTCTGAAGACCTTGTTAAAATTCTTTCTGCTTGCAAATCCCTCTGATAGTAGGGAAGCACGCTTACCTCCAATGTGACCCCGGGCTGGGGTTTTGCCAAGGGTGAATTTGCCCCTCAGTGACTGTTTTCTGAATCCTAAGCACATGCTGGCTTTTAAAAGGCCTTTTCCCAAAACACCAGACTGTACTTTGCTCCAGCTGTTCAGCTTCACGCTGCAGCCCAGCCTCCCCCACTGGCTGTTCTTCGCCCGGGTCACTCACCCAAATGCTGCAGCCTAACACCATTTGTAAATTAAGTCAGTGCCTACAAAGGATCCCAGTGATGGCTGAGGGCTCCCCATGCCATGTGCTTTGTAAGAACAAGGCACAACAATTCCCTGACTTAAAGAAGCTTCAGACAAGGAAAGAGAGGAAGGGGTCCAGGAATATGAAGGCAGGCTCCCAAGATTACTTGAATCACCAAATATTGCTCTTCTCCCAGTCTGCTGCTTTTTAGCCCGTACCTTTCTCCCCTCAGTTAACAACTGTATTAGAGAGAGGTTATTCAACCTGTTCATGCAGATGACTGGCATCACAAGAATTAGTGTAAGTTTTACAAGCAGCCTGCTTTTAACTTGAACAAGGTGCTTGGTATGTCTTGTATACCCTGAAACCACTGGGGTTCAGGTGAAACTACATGACACACTGAATAACCTTCTGCTTTCTTTTGTTCTTCATAAACGCTGAGTGATTTTTTCAACAGAGACATGTCTCAAGTTCCAGGGAAACCCTCAGCCAAGTGGGGATAAAAAAAAAAAGGTATCAGTCATCCATCATATAATTTCCAAGTAATACAACAAAAGTAAACATTGCAGTGCATGTGTCTTTGAGGACAGATTTCCAAACACCTAATATGAGAGATCCAGCTATACCCAATGCCAGCTCATTTCAGGCATGGTTTTTGCAGAACGGTTTTAGATGGAGTGCAGAATTTGGTCTCCCTGCCTCACCAAAATGCTTATGGGTTAGGGCTATTGTAAGTTTTTGGAAAGTACTTCAAAAGGCACTTCAGTTGAAGAAATAATTATTATATAAGTTACAGCTGAGCATTTATAGGATAATTGCCTTTCCAGAAGTGTACCTCTAACACACCCTGGCATTGATGTTTTCAATTCCAGGGTGAAGACCAAAACTAAATGAGATCAGCAGGAAATCCATATTCATTTCAAATTCATTTAGCTACCCCAGGATACAAAAATAAAGTCTTTTACAGTCAAAGACAGAAGATCATTATAATAAGAAAAATATGGTCTGGATGAAGGTAAGTGATTAGGTATGTTTGAGCAACCATGGGCTTTTCAGAAGGAAATCAGTCCAGATCTTGTTTTTATTTGCAACTTCCACATTCAAATAAAAATTAGCCTTCTATATAAATGAATTAAAAAGAACTTCTGCAACTTATTTGGGTGAAGGACCACAAATAATAGAGGAGTTGGTCCAAAGGTAGAAAAATTGGAGTCATCATATAAATGAAAAGGAAAGTATAAAACCATGTGGCTAAAGATTTTTCTTCAGTAATTTCCTCAACTGGTCTTTGAATCTATCAAGAGCTGTTCAGTAGGAAGACACAAACGGTGGCTCAGGAAGTCCAGAAGCCTGAAATATCAGGGGCCTAAGGTGGTGTTCTAGGAAGGTGACAGTACCTGTTTACTCTCTTCTTGTGACTCTTCCTTGGGTTTCCTCATTGCCCACGGCCTGTTGGAGAGTAGTCCATAGCTGGCACTGGAGAGCTTCTGCCATTCTCACAAAAAAGCCCTTTTAGGCTCTGTATATTGGTGCTATCCTCAACTCTGGTTTCCCCAACTCAACTCTGAGTCCTCCTGCTTACATTTTACTTTCTTCAGAGTGGTTGCAACTGGAGACTATTCAACAGAGAACCCACCAAACAGAGCCACACGGGCCAAGATGCCAATAACTGCTTCTCCTCAGTGCAGTGGATGTCAAGAACATGTCCTTAACATCTACAAGAAATACATGATGGGGATTGGTGTCAGTCTTCTGCACTGGTCCCAAGAAATGCACTGAAGAATTCAAGATTTCAGGGTGTGCAAAAAAGATATTCTAGAATGGTGCCAGGTAGTTGCAGCTGTCACAGGATCATCAAAATCTTCAGAATACTTTTTTGTGCATCCAGAACATTCTCAGAGCAAATCTCATTTATTCCTTTACCTGCTGAGAGGGAGCAAGAACTCTCCTTGGAGGTTTTGTTTGGGTGGCAGTCCTTTAACCAAACATGGGGGCTTGTGTGCTCCTCGTAAGGTAAAGCTCTTCTCTGGCAAGCTCATTTTGCTCCAGAGAAAATCACTGCCCTTGTCTGGATGGAAGGATGGAGGATTAGGAGAGTTTATGGAGGATGAGGGTGAGAAGGTGATGTAACTGTTGTTATGCAGATGGGGAAAGGCTATTGTCTCCAGATGGACACCCCAGAGAATCAGATAAGCCATTTAGTGTGCTTGTTGGCTCCTCATCCATTTAAATTGCTTTGCATCTGGGTGCTTCTCCCAAGAACTTCAGAGAAGCAAAGTATGGGGATAGGTCAATGCCATAAGTTCAATGAGGTGGAAGATCCACTTCCCACCCATAGCTGGGCCTTGCTCTCAAAAAGAAATGCAAGGACTTAAAATGTTTATTAGGCAGAGGGGAGTGTGGGGGTGGTTTTGCTTGCAGGTAGTAGCACAATAGCTTGGGAGAGTTTCTCAGGGTCTGTTCTGCAAACAGGTGGTTGAAATACCCTCTTAGCTCAAGTTGCAGGGGGATCTGGTGTTTTGAGATGGAGACAAGCTAAGTAACAGCTACAAAGACTTCCTTTTGGGCAGCGGATTTCACACATCAGTGGCAGCAGTACATGCTGTTCCTACTTTCAGACTCAGACAGACCCACAGGAGTTATTCCTCCATTACCTTGGTTCTGTGTTCAGGCAGAAATCCTGTGAGAAAGAGCAGAGTTTGACAAACAATACAAAGGAAGCTGGCAGGTATGGTTGTGCCCTGGGCCTGGAAGCATGCACACCATCACACGTGTCCACCACAGGTACTCCAGGTGTTCTCTCTTGGTCTTGAAATGTTAGAACACTAACAGCATCTCAAGCAATCACCTAGGGATGCTACCTGATTCCTATAATCAACAAGCAAAGTATTATTTGAAAGCAGGAGGTCTGAGAAAACTTGTAGACTCCAAAGTTTAGGGGCAGCAAGTGGCTGCTTAGACTGAGCAAGCAAGGGAAAGATGGACTGATAAACAGTCCATTGGAGTGAAAGCTGACAGTTTTGTGTTCTGTTTTCTGTCCCTGCAAATCATGTCAACCCACTGACATGATGTTTCCTCTCATTTTGAAGTGGGGAGAAGGCTCCTGGGATTACAGGGACGTCGAAGGTCAAAGCCATTGTTCTGCTGGATGTTGCACTTGCTAATATCTTGATGGGAGCTTAACAACATTATGTTGATTTTCCCCCGACTCACTTTTCTTCTAGCCTTTCTGCAGCCTTAAAAAGGAAACATAAAAAAAAATGTTCATGCTGCTTCTTATGCATGAACAATCACTTTCAAATGCCAGATCTCAGTCCAGAGCCTGCTGGAAAGGAGTCAAGCTCTAAGGAGTCTGTTTTCATATATTTTCTCTTATCAGTCCCCATCACAGATCGGGGTTTGTGGTTTTACAGCTGATGGCAGGTTGCCTGCATATCTCAGGGCTGAAATGCAAAAGTAAGCCAAGCATGAAGACAGTATCAGCTTGACGCTACATGCCTTTCTAGGGCTATTAGATAAGAGATAGTGTTTGTACAGAGCAAACCTGTTACCTCAAGAAAACAAAGCTGCTTTTAAATGTGGCTTGCCTTAACTTTCTTAAACAACTCAGCAAAGTATGTGAGTCAAAGAAATGGATGGACAGATCATCAGCTCTACACCACTGACCCCAGCGCAGCGGGAACAAGCTGAAAATATGGTCTAGGGCTGAGTCACTCTGTATATGACCACGACATGTCATCTGAGGGACTCAGTTACCAGCCTGTAGAAAATCAGCCTCCATTGGATCTTCAGTCGAAAGACCCTTTAATAGTGAAGCATTTCCAGAGGGCGCTCTTTTTGTCAGTCCCAGTGTGTGTGTGTATGTGAGATACTCTGGGCACTCTGTGTGAGGAGTACACACAGGGGTCCTTGTTCCTTGATGGCCCAAACTGAGAACACTGTTGCTCCCTCCTGACCCATATGCCTGGTTTCCTTCCTGTGGAAATGGTGGCACTGGACTTGCAGTGAGGACTGATGCACACACAAATCTCTCTCCAAACCACATAGTCCAGATTTGTCTGGGTACGCTTTTGCAAGCACCAGTTTAACATAGTCTGAGTACACTTCTGCTCTGAACCACCCTTTCAGAGAGTCCCTCTCCCTATTCCTTAAACCATTCATTCTAGACAACACATCCAAAATGCAATACAAGACTTTTTGTGCACTATATATTAACTGTTTGGTAAACTGCAATTTTTTCTTTATCACAGTTAGCTACTGTTTTAGGAATTGTCCTATTCCACTAAACCACTGGAGGTTTCTCTTATCCCAGGTGAGCCCAATTCTATGGGAAAGGTTGGATTCTATGTTCTTTTGTGTGTCTCCACACTTGCCCAAGAAAGATCACCCTTGAGGCTGTAAATATGGACCCAGTACATCCAGGGAAAAGGTAGTTTGTGACCAATCATAAAACTTTCTGCTGAAAGATGAATTTAATGGACTGGTCTTTGTTGAGGAATCAAAATTTCCGCACTACCCCATTCCTTAAACCTAATTGTATATGTGCTACTCCAGTCACAAAGGCCCGCCACAAACCTTTTCTTAAAATGCATTGGGGTAAGGCCCCTTTTCTAGGATTTTTCAGCTGGTCTGGATATGATCTTATGTTAGTATTTATCATCACAAAATTTCAACATAAGTTGAACTTAAAAAACCTTACCCAATGTACTCTTGTACTGCAAAAAATCCCTCTGCAGAGAAAGATAAACTTTATAGATTAAGACTGACTCATATGAACAAAAGCTCTTGGAAGATAAGTCGTCATTTGGCAAAGCAGGCGATGAGTTAAAACACTCAGCCCCGAGTCTCTCAGCCTGGTGTAGGGTGAAGCTATTGGATGCTGAACCTCTGAACTGACACCAACCAAGAATGTGGGCACTATGCTTGATCCTGAATTTGGCTTATAATGTGAAAAGTGTCTTAAGAGTTTAAACTCTTAAGTTGGCACGGCTCTGTTGTGCTAAGCTCTCAGGTCCTCCATCAGAGTTAAGGTGGTTTAAGAATTTACGGTCTTAAAAGCAGCATGATCTGCTAAACTGCTTTCAAGATTTAGAAGGACTTAATTCTTTATACCAGTTTAATATCTTAAAGTGGCTGAGCCACTTTTGCTGGCTTAAAAAGTTATCAGAGTTGAGGCTAGGTGACATTGGAGGGACTCTGTTGTGCAGAGGATTGGATCAGACCAGTGCGGTGCGGCCTTCTGGCTTCCCAGTCTGAATCTGCTGTATGTTTTTCAAGGTCATTGCTCAAACAATTCCAAGCAGTTGGCAAATAGAGACTGGAACTGTTTGCCAGTCAAATCTAGTTCAAGTATTCTCTGAGTCAATATCCAGCCATTGTGTTACTTATTTGTTCTTCTAATCTTCCAAATCCCCCATAAAACCTATATATTTTTGCTCTGCCCTCCTCTTCTTACTTTCAATGACAGCATGTCTGCCATTTCTGGAGCTCCTTGAAAATCCATGCCAAGTTTTATATTGATGCCAGGTTTCTGTCCCACCCAAATGCTTTCCTCTAGGAGATACTGCCATTTTTTACTCGCCTTTGTACTCTGGGAACAGGATCTCATCTTTAGGGTCTGGTGACAGTAAAAAAGCGGTAAGCATAGGGTGGTTAAAGCAGCATCATCTGAGAGCCTCTTTCAGAGCTTTTTGCTCTGTGTCTGTCTGCCAGGTCATTTGTAAGTCCCTCCTGTGGAAATCAGTGTGACATGGTACTCCCGATGCATTTGAACATGAGATTGTCTCCAGTCGTGACTGGCACCATAAGGGACGTCATGCAATCCAAAAGAGAGTTGTTGGATGGTCTGTTCAGCCCTCTCCTCCCTCTCTACTTGACAAATTACCAACTAGGCGATGGCTTAAATTTTCAGCTCTTGGCATTCCAGTCTTCCTGTGGCAATGAGTCCCGCTGTCCCATGAAAACAAAACATTCTTTTCATTAAAATGGAATTTGTCACTCTTCTGTTCTTCTGTCTGAGCCTTCCCTTATCATAAGAAAAGGAGACACATTGTCTCATATTTGTCCCCACATTTAAAAAGTATTACTTTAATTCACCTCTTCTTTGTGATAGGCAATACTATTCACTTTCTTTTTGTGTGATTGCTGTGAGGTCCAGGTGCTCTCAGCATTTTGAAATTGATGTCTAGACATGGAAATAAAGGCACCAGGTTAAGTATCTTATTTTGCAAATTTAGGCCACAATCCTACTCTCCAGAAAATCTCCTAAATGTACTGTAATTATATTTGTCATCAAACTTGTATTTCAGACAACTTTAGCTCATCTGTCCTGATATTTAGAGTATATGTCTTCTTCAAATAATGAACACATCTATGTATGTATTTGCATACATCAGAATAATGTGGGATTATTTGCACCTTAGTCAACTAAAATTAGATGCCACCTTTTTCTTAGCAAGTCAATGGAAAGCAGTGTTTAGTTTTCTGTAGATAACTCCAGATAGGATAAGTTGCTTCAGAGGTTCTCAGCCTAGGCTAGAAGCTTGATTTTTATTTGTTAAATTGGAGGAGAAGAAACCTATCCTGGAGGTGCTCTGGCTCTGGGGAAAGGGTTAAAACATGACCTTCTGTCCATCAGTCTGGGATGTCCCAGTTCAGCAGGTGTTTTTTGGGGATGGTCCTTAAGGCTGTGTGAAACACCATGAGCATCTCTGCATAGGGCTCTGATATAAATCTTTACCTGGATCAAGAATAAGGAAAAAGAATTGGTAAAATACTTTAAAATGTGTCTTTGATACTTGCTTAATTATCACTGGGTGTTGTTTATTGGCTCTGGAGAAAAGCAGAACAGGCTGTTGGGATCAGTCAACTGTGTATCCCCTCACTGTCCCAAGCTATGGTCATGGTCCCTGAATCCATTGTCACATGCTTTCCTCTGCCCTGAACACACTGACAAATTGTCCAAATTGCAACTCTCTAAAGAATAGCCAACCACCGGATCTTCTTTCAGGGAAAACAAAACAAACTCTGCCTTTTTTGTTTTATTATAATCAGAGGCTCCCTTTTTAATCATTCCAGTTTCTAGTCACATGGAACATGAACTGCCTAAGAGAGCTTGAGGAGAGAGGGAGCATGGGAGAAAGGAGGGGAGCTTAGACAAAAGTCTCCTCACTGGGGACAGGAAAGCTCCAGATCCAGGCAGTGGAACAGGAGTCTTTTGCCTTGAGGCCAGGGATTCGAATGCTGCAGTGAGTGGCTTTGGGAAGTTGTGCCCTTACGACTGAGGAGAATACAGGATGGATGACATCTACCCTTATACTCCAGCTGGGTCCAGTCTCTATGTCTTGGTCCAGTTACCTACCTTGAGATCCTGGAACACAGTTCTGGGTTACAGTCATCATTTGCATAAAACCTCCCAGTTTGCCACTGCTGGGTGACTTCCCTGCAGAAGTAACACAGATGTTAACAGTACCTGTGAGAAGGGAATGAGGAAGAACACATAGGTTTCAGAACAAACTCCAGACTTTCTTCGAGTCTGGAAATTTGCTTTTCTTTGTATTTCCCCAATATAAAGAATTCTTTCCCTTATCCTCAGGCATAGTCAAATCCTGGGGTCAAAACCTTGCTCCACATGAGTCAGCTTTTCTGGAATGCCCCTGGAATTTCACACATTCTTCTTAAGGGCTGAGTAAGTTTTGCAACCATGCTGAAATTAAGGGCTTCCTAAGGATGGAAGGCCCTATCCAAAACTTGGTAGATGTGTGAGAGGTAAGTCTGTGGTAGCTACTGGTCTTTTGAAGCACAGTCTTTATAAAGAATGAGATCTAATGAAAATATTAGTGAAAAGTCTCTCAGAGAACGGAAAGAACAGAAAAAGCTCATTTTGATGCTTTTTCCTTCTTGAAATCACTGTCTTATACGTGTAAATGTATGCTTAAAACCTCCTTTGTTCTAGCCTTCACCTTGAGCCTGCTAACCACTTTCTGTACATCAATGCCCTGGAGCTGAAAAATGATTCTCATTTCCTTCAGCAGGGTCCCAAATCCATGCAAGTCACTGTGTGCAGCCAAAGACTTCTACCATGCCAGCACAGGACCTCACTTGAACAATGCCTCAGGTCCCTTCTCTGTGAGCCAAGGAACTCATGCTAGCCATATTTAGCAGCTACCAGGAAGGCTTTACATGTAGTTTTTCTCCTCAGGGCCTCCCATTTGGCCTCTGTGCTTGACAAATGCTTGTGAAGCTTCTTCAGGCCTGTGGGCGGGATCCAGCTGTGACCTGTCATGGATGGAGGCGTCACCTGGGGACTCAGTCCCTTCCCTCTGTTCACATATGTGAAAATGCCTTTCCTTCCATACGTGCAGGAAACAACTTCGCTCCAGCATTGGAGAGGTCGCATAGCCAGGGCACCAGGGCAATGATGGTTACTTCCCAGAAGACTTTTCAGGCTGATGATCTGGAAGACATCTCTCTCACCAGTTTATCTGGCCCGGTGCTTAACATGGGATGTAATATTTTATGTTCACTTGGGCCAGGACCAGAGATATCATCCCACGGCTCCAAATGATGGCAAATCCACCCTGTCCCTTGGGATGCAGCTCTCCCTGCACTGCATTACTCTTCTGCACAAAAACACACGGTGTATTTCCTCTGTGGGTTTTTCTGATTTCCAAGTTGCAGCTCATGGATTCTCTCACGTCTCTGGCTGCTACATCAAAGATTCATTTTATATCAGAGTTTTTCACTCCATGAGTCCCCTGATCACTTATTAACCTGTTAGTCCTTATGCCATCTCACAAATTGCTCTCCTTTCCTCTCTCACTGGTAAGCGTGGTTTGCCAGGCTATAAATCTTTCTGGCAGCTCTTTGAGTTTCCTCCAAGTTTTCTTTTTAAAGTGCCAGCTCCAGGACTGGACATAGGATTTTATTCTCACATGTTTGCCAGAGTCTGGTTTCACAAACTCATTTGTGAATACATCTCCTTCTGTTTATTTCTGCTAGTTCTTGATGACAAAAGGAAGAGGGAGAAGGAAAATGTTAATGTATGATGTTTCTTTTAACTATGTGGTCCTAACATGGAGGAATCTTTCATGGTTTTCTGGGGACCACCCAGATTCTTTTTGTAACACCAGCCAGCAGTTACCATCTCATATTTTGAGACTTAACAGCAGATGTCCAGAAAGAAGCTGTTTCTGAACAGCATCAGCATCAGTGCCATCTATTTCTCCCACCCTGGCCAAAAGAAAGGCTGACCATGCTGAGCAAGGTGGGGTTGAAATGCCCAGGTTGAAAATCTTGCCATGGTTTTCATTGTGGAACATCTCTTTCAGTCCCCATGAATTGGGGAAAGGCTCCATCGTTGTCTGTGCTTGGATGCACCACACCTTAGTCAGGGAGGCATTTGCCAAGCCTCTGTGCAGCCATGTTCCCGCTCCTGCTCCAGAAATTGCCTTGGGGCCACCATGGTAGATTAGCCCAGTGTTTTCTCTAGTCTCTGGGGAGTGAGTCTTCACCTATCAGAGCCTTTTAGGAGAGGATGTTAAAAAAGCCCCAGCAAGCTCATAAGGGCAGACTTGGCTGAGGACGGCAGTCAAGGCTCACACGTGGCAGGGAGGATATTGTTTGCTTTAGAAATTTTATTTTTTTTTACTTAAAAAGAAAAGAGAATTGGAAATGTTTCCAACAGTCTCCATTTCTCCCTCTTATATGTATACGTATCTATATGTATATCTATGTATTTGAAAAACGCAACCCACAACTTTTGGTTTAAATTTGATCTCACAATATCCCTTTAACATGAAACTCCAAAACCGTAATTGATACCCCAGTTGGACATTATCATAGATTATTTCCTGTCTGTGTTTTGACTGTCCTGGTCGAATGGCTTCCAAGCCTAACACAGAGTCAATGAAGAGAAACAACCCTCAGCTACTATTATTCCTGTTACTCATTCTACCAAAATAATAAAAATAATGAAACCACAGCCTGCCTTGGACAGTAAAGATCTCTTAAAAGCCCTTCCTAAGCTGTGCCTTGACGTATCTTGCATATCTTAGGGAAAAAAAATAAAGTTGGTAGGTCGGAGGGAGGAATTACCAGTGATGTTCCTTGGCTGGGCTTGTGTCTGCACTGTTCATGAAGCGCTGCCTTGGGTGCAGATGTGAGCACCAGGAACTCCTGTCCCACCCAGGGCTGGCCATGCAGCTGCCGTGAGCCTGGCCACGCGCTGGCTGTGCCACGGGAGGCCGTGTGCGGGTGGCCGTCTCTGCAGCCCCGTGGTTCTGCTCCAGTGACAGCAAACCTGCTCTTCAGGGGGGCCAGGCAGGGACTTGCCAAAGAGAGTTATGGGCTTCCCCTCCCAGCTCTCAGTGTGGGCAAACATGGTGGGTAATGGTTGAGGCACAAACCCCAGTGAAGGCTAAACAGCCACAGTGCCAAAACTGAGCTAGGTGATATTTTTCATCTAAGGCTTTTTAAACCAGGAGGAAAAAAAAAAGAAAAAAAAAAATCCCCTCCTGATTTAGTGGTACCAAAATGTTTTATTGAATTCATGCCTTTTCCCCTGAGCAGTTCATTTAGACAGGGATAAAGCACCCAATAATAATACCAAAGCCCCTTCCCATCCAATCATTTTATTCCATTAGGATGGAAATGAAATGTTTTCCATTATTTGCCTTGGAAATAGGTCTTCATTTAAAAATAAATTAGTTAATTTACCTTTCTGTATTTTTACATGTGTTTAAAGATGGCTAACGCTGAATTTAAAATGTTGATATAAAAACGCCTATTTCTTTTCAGTCTCATTTTGTAAAAATCTTCTTAAAAATTCATTTAAGTGGAAAAGAAAATCTTTCCCCCCCTCTTCATTTGCTTTGTTTTATCAATCTGAAAATATAAAAGCCAAGAAAGCAGAAAGGGAAAAGTCAAATACAATCTAAATCTCCTCACCTATGGTGAAGCCTGTCTAGGAGGCTTCCACTGGAATCTCTGAGCAATGTGACTTTCCCCAGCTTCCTCTGGCACCTTTGCTCTTCCAGCCTTGGACCAGTCCCTTCCAGTCTCCTGGGCACGGGTGTCTCAGCTAAACCGCTCAGGAACTGCACCCGGCCATTCCTGATCCTAGTTTGGTTCCGAAGGCAAAGCACAAGAAATAAGAGAGTCGAGGAACCAAAGGGACTTTGGAACATGGATAAAAAATGGATCAGCTTTGATTGTTTTACTCCAGCAACTTCATAGATTAATTCCTGTTTTTAAGGGAGATGCGACCACTACTGCTTTCCAGTGAGATACGCAGGTCTTTCCTTTCTTCAGTGTCAGACTTAGGTTTCTAAATTACTTTCAAATTACCTTGAGTGTATTGCTTAGATGAGATATGGAGGCCCAGATTTTGCTCAGTAAAGAACATCTCTTCAAACTGGGAGAGGAAAACAATGCAAACTGAACAGAATTTTTTTGTTTCAGTGTGGTCGGACAGAAGGGACAGGAGCTGCCCCACTCTGATACCACTTGGATGCTTGGCTGTGATTTCAAGATCTGGAAAAGCTTAGCAACTACCTTAAACCAGAGCAGCTTCTAATTCAAGAGATCTTGAGGCACACAAAAATACACATTAAGCAGTTTTTTGTACAGTTTTGCACATGACCTATCAAGCCAACCCCAGAACATTCAGGTGAGGAACTGCCAGCAACGGTTTCATACAGTACTTTCGGCTGCTGCATGTTAGTTCTTTGGATTCTTCTCCCTTTCTTCCAGGAGAGGCTCTTCTTAGGAACCAGGTCACAGTCAACGGGCCTAAAACCAAAAGGCCACATTCACATTTGGTGAAACAACAAGGTAATGATGTTACAACTGGTAGAACCGGTCCCCAAGAACTTAAAAGTGGGGAAAACCTCTTGGAGATTGTTGGGCTTGTAATCCCTCTTTGCTGGGAACGATCAGCAATGACCAAGCAGGAGGAACCTCAGGACAGCAGAATGAAAGGGAAAAATGTTTTCAAGTCTCATAATCTTAAGGAAGGGAGGAAAGGCAGTTGGGGAGAATTATGTAAAACAGGCATCACACAAGACACAATAAGAAGAGGGTTGAAAGAAGGTAAGATGGATAATTAAGCAATAAGACACGATAGGCTGTGCGTTTCTGGGTGATTATTGCAATGCCTGCTATGATGTTCTTTAGGAGCAAATTTTTGCTGCACTAGAACGAGAATCGCCCCCCAGGGGCAGGCTGGCAGGAGAGTCTAATTGCTGTTATTACAAAATTAATTTTGAAATAAAATAAAAATAATAATAATGATGATAGAAAGAAAAAGGGGACAACCTCCCTTGGCACCATGTTGTTTGTTAGATTGTGTGATGGGAAAAGAGATGACATCACCCAGAGCTGATCATCAGAGGGAGGGCAGTCACATCACTGGGAGATAATCCCTGGCTGCATTCTGATGATGTGTTGGCTTTTGCATGGCTTTACTTCTTTCTCTCGTTCTCATTCTTTGGCCTAGGCTGCCAGTCTTCAGGTATGTCAGTCTGCCCAACTAACTTCTTTTTGTGTCAAGAACTTCCATCTTTTAACCCTTTCTGAAAAATCCTAGTTTTGCTTCTAGTCTTATTCTATTTCTCACTTTTGGTAAAAAACCCAAACAAACCAAAAAATCCCAACCCTCCCTGTTTGAGATACGGAAAATAATGCATACCCTGCCTGTGGTCCAGGAGGCATGGTATTTCTTTGATGTTTCCTCTACAAAGTTTCTTTTTTTCCCCTTCTACTTTGCCATCCCCATCTCCTACATACCCACCTCCTTCAGTGAACCTGAACTGGGGCTCAATGCTATCTCTACACTGAATGGGAAGGAAGATAATACACCAGAAAAGAAGGGCTTATCTTCTTTAACTGTGTAGCAGTGAATAATAACAAAACAGTTATTCAGGCAGATGCTCTTAGCTTACATGGTGTTTCATTAGCACTGAACACCATTCTTTTATTCTCTGTTTAAATTAATTTGTTTGGGAAACCTTCCATGTGAAATATTTTGTTTTCAAAACCAAATCTCCTATTCTTATGTTTCTAAACATGATGCCTTCAGGAATCCACATTTACGTCATCTAAAAAATGATTGGATTTTCACAAAGCAAAACAGATTCTGAGATTTCCATGGGATTGGATTTCCTGTCCTTTGCAGTTCTGATTTGTTTAGTTTATTCCCAAGGAAACTGCTGGCCTAACAATTTCTGATCAGATAATGATTCAAGAACATCTAGTTGCCTTGGATATATCTATGTGAGCAACTCCATATTTAGAGTTTTTATACACCTTGAATTTTCCCTTAAAGGCAAAAATGGTTTGAGCAAAGCAAACAGACTTCCCCAAACAGCCCCCACTGTCATTCATCCCAGCTGAGACTCCAGTATCTGTTGGGAACTTCTGTATCTTTATCTGCTGAGTGGTGATATTAGGACTCTGCTCTTGATAGCTGCTGCAAAAACAGGAGACCAGCTAAGACTAGATGAGACAGGTCAGCAGGAAAAGAAGACGCACAGAGAAATGAAAGGGCATACCCATGTTCACACCAGAAATAGTAGCAAGATCAGGATCGGATTTCAGTCCATCTGAAACTCAACCCAGAACTGTGCCATTAAGGGATATTTTGATTTGTTGTCAGGGAACACGGAGGAGGACAAATCCAGCTCACTATTCTCCTCCAAATCAATCTTGTTCATGTGAGTTATATTTATCAAAATGAAAAAATGGTCAATAAAGCTATGTTATCAAAAAGGAGATTTTTCTCAATTTAAAAACCAAACCAAAACAACAAAACACAAAAAAACCCCCAACAGCATAACAAACTTGAAAAGTAATTTAAGCTCTATAACTTCATTGTACTTGCTACATTAGGAGATGAGATTTTTTTCACATGCCACTCCATATTATCATCATCTTATCAAAAGGGATGAACCTGTGACCTTTAACATCAAAGCCTGAGTTCCATCACTAGAATTAAGAAATGATCTGCAATACTTCTTATCCTTAGCTGACTCAACCAGTGCAATGTATGTTATACATAAATATATATTCAATGTGATATATACATATATATATATAATATAAATTGTTATATATATATAAACACACACACACAAATGCATATATACTGCTGTAGGAAGAGGAGAAAATGTATCTCAGGAGGGAAAGAATCAAATTAACCACGAGTAACTGAATGCAAACCTGCTTACGCAGACATTTTCTTGTAAAGATCTGGTCTCTGTCTATGCATTAGTACATGCAGAGACTTGCTGTATCTGGACTGACAGCTCTGGCATCATACATTTGTGGGGAAATGTTAAACAGCATAATGGCACCACTTGGAAGGACTTAATAGATGGAATTGTACCTTCTTAGCCTCCCACATTTTCTAAGGGAAGCTGAAGTGGGAAATTCCACAAAGCTGATAAACAAATTTCTCCCTCATGGGCACTGTTAAGCCATTACGTCAAAAGGCTGGGAGTGGGGACTGATACTCTCAATTTGAAGGAAGAAAAGAAAAATATCAAACAATGTGATTCTTTTCCTCTTCAGTGGCTGTGAAGAAGTTCCCTTGACCCTCTCCACACAGCCCATTCACAAGGAATCAGAAGCAGCAGCCCCAAAAGAAGTAAAAATCAAGAAAGAGACAGGGTTGTACAAAGAATGGGGGGAAAGAGAAGTTCTCTAAATTGGTTGGGATAATCAGAGAAATGAGTGAAGACAGATTATATTTGTCATCCTCTTCTGAATAAAGCTTTACAGATAATGAATGCAAAGCATTTCTTTCTTAGTGGGACAGGTTCTCTCACCTGTTGAAATATTAACTTTCCACCTTCCAGGATCAGCTCCCTGCTTATCCCAGAATTGCTGTGCCAATTGACCCCGTCCATCTGCCAAGGCCAATGTTACAAGGTGGAGATCTAGCCTTCAACATGCTCAGCTCATGACCAGGGTTTTGCTCTCTTCCTCTGCCATTGGCCTCCCCCTGACCCATTCCTAACCTCACCTGGAACATTTAGAAAGCTCTGGCTCTTGGGCTGAGGCATCTGTCAGGGCAGGCTCGAAGGTTTGCAGCATGGTAGGGCAGATGAATTTGGTTTTGAAAGGTTTCAGACCTGCTGAATCCACAGAGTCACAGCTCACCAGCTGCCTCATCTTATCAAGAAAGTCCAGCTTGGTGCTGTGCAGGAGGAAGCTTAAAAGCGAGCTGTGTGGGAGGATAATGAAATGGATGAGTGGGGAGGCTGTTTCTCACAGATGACCAGAGTGGTAGACACTGGGAATTTGTGTATTTATTTCCAAATTCTGTTTTTATTTCCATTGTCTTCTGTTGTAAAATGATGGTCTTGCTGCATCTCAAAGCAAAGAAATCAAGCTCAAGAAATCAAGTTGAGTGTACAAACCCTTCTCCTTTTATTTTTCCAACACCCTTGCCTTCAGACACCTGGACAACAGAATGGAAACACTCAGAGACCAATGTCTTCAGGGTGTCCATCAGAGGCTCTTTTACCTGTTGCTATGGTGCAACAGGTGACAAACAGGTTTTCTCCATCAGATCAACCTGGCAGATGTGTCTCTACTCTTTGGGAAAGGTGAGACAGAGAGAAAACAGAATTGAGAAGAAACTCAGTTCAGTGAAAAGGTGCTGGGGATGAGATGCAGTGATTCAGTTGTTCGTGGGCTCTGCGCAGAGGCAACATTGCCCGAGTGCCTGGTGCTATCCCTGGTGCACTGGGCATGGAACCATGGTACCAGCAGGCTCTGTGGCTGGAAGGCAGGGTAAGAGATGAGGCAAGCATTCCAAGAGACGACTGTGGGCTTATCTTTCCCAGAAACCTGGCAAAACAGACCTAAAGTCGGGGAAATCTCTTCTTGGCTTTTTAGCACCGGAGAGCAGTCTCTCCTTCCAGAATTTTCTTGGGAGAAAATTAATCCAAACATCTGTAAATCAATGGGAATAGTTGATGACCTATTTCTATTCCCACTAAAGAAAGTCTTCTTGAAAGAAGTTTTTGCTTCCCCCCCCCTCACCTTTTTTGGCTTGTCCTGCTGTCACTTTCACCTTGACTGAGATGTTCCCCCTACCCCTTTTTTTCTACACTTTTATAAAATTGTTTAATCTGCTTTTCTTTTTCTCCTTACTTCTTGAGGCTGGAAATATACTCATTAAATTCTTACTGGAGAGGAAAATTATAGATTCCACCCTAGTATGGTAGAGTTCTAATCCCCCAAAAAGGCACCAAGAGCAGGAAGCATCCAACTCTCACTGACACCCCACTGCACCTACCCCCCAGACAAATTTTTCTCATGATTTTCAGGTCAACCATATATTTGAGAGCCTCCATGCAACAAATTTTCATTTTACTCATTCAAGTAAATTTTCTTTGCAAGCTTTCTGTGTAGCCTGAAGCCTACAGCTATTTTTGAATCTTTCTATCTTTCTAAGGGCGAGGCAGAGTCAAGTTACCTTGTCATCAAATTCTCATTTTGGCAAGAAGGGTGGTGGGGGTGAAGAAACAGGGACTTTATAGCAGTAATCACTAACCAAAACACTTCAGAGTGCCTGAACTTGTTACTGCGTCTGTTCAGTTCTTCGACAATATGTCAAGCAGAAAGAAAACAGCTCAATTTTTCACAAGCCTGGTTGCCTTCTGAAGTTAACAACAACGCAGCAACTTGTTTGAACTAGTAAATGGAGGGAACTATTGACTCTGCTATTAATACCAGAGTCACAGTACCCCGTTCCCCACAACCCACCAGATGTCTGAATTTAAAGTGTCCCCTCACGAATCGCATCAGTTTCTATTGGCAAAATCTTGGTCTGTGTTCCAAATGCCCTAAAGGCACTGAGTTGTTCTTGCAAGGTCTTTGATATGGTCTGTTAGTAATATGGTTGTAAAAGGCCATGTGTATTTATGAAGCATTATTATTAATATAGCTCCCGTTCCCATCATTGTTTTATTATTTTTGCATTATTTAGTTCTAGGGCAACTAGATTGCTCTGGAAACTGAAGTATTGTACAAATCCTTTCACCTTTCTATCAGCCCAGTTTGGTATCCTGCCTGCTGCCTTGCTGGTGGGAGGTATGGCATAGCTATGTATTCACATCAACACTGAAGTTTCTAAAGAAGAAAGATTCTGGGAAGAGAGAGATTCTGGGAAAACTGTGAAGGAAACCAGAATAAACCCATTCCCTCTGGAATCTGGTTGTGGCAAATTTTAAATGTCTTGTCTTCCACATAGACCAAAAAAAGACTCAAAACCCCTAAATGTTTAGGCCAAAACTTTCTTGGTCTTCATCAAAAAGTCAAAATTCCTGTGGAAAGAAGACACTTTTCAAGAAAATGTACATTTCATCAAAGCTTCAAAGCTTCAATTTCTCAGTAAAGCCAGTGTTGACTACAGCTGTGCCAAAGCTGAGTGAGACTGCTGGGCAACTCCACCTCCTCCTGCCTTGGGCTTTTCCTGGGCCACTGGGCTTGATAGAAGGATCTTGCATGGTGGAGAGAAGAAGGTCAAAAGCTTTGCTCATCTGAGCCATCAGGTAATAAGAAAGAGCAGAGCCTTGGTAGGGAAAGAAGCTGAGAAGGAATCGGAGACTCAAGAGCTTATGGGCAGAGGAGAAATTGAAGGGACGCAAGAGGCCAAAGGGATGAAAAAGGGTTTATGTGGAGGCAGGCAGACCTGAACCCTGCTCTGGGTCTGTGCAAGTTCAGCCCAACATTTTGGGTCAGAGTAACCTCCTAAACAGGTCTTTGTTCCCATGATGTAAAGCTTGCCCTAGGACCCGTGGTCTGGTGAAGACACCCATTGCAGTCCCAGGAGCCTTTCCTTCAAGTCAGCCAAGAGCCTGAGGAAAGGCAAATCCATTGGCTCTGGTTGCAGAGACCTCATGCATACACATACTTCTACATGAGGGTCAATGCCACTCCCAGACACACTGTGCATTTCTTCGTTCTTGATGGTTTCTTTTTTCTTTATTTATTTTTTCTTTCTCTTTTTTTTCTAAGATCTAAAATTAAGGAATCATGCAGATGGAAAACATCTGCCTGTTCTTTGTGCATGGAAAAAACATAACACATGGCAGGGATGATAAATAATAATAAATAATGATGATGATGAAAGCATTTGGAGAGGCACAACTGTTCAATTTGTCCAGACCAAGCACCACACACTCTCTGTCCAGGCTAAGAAGGATAAATAGACCACTGTGGTTTGTAATTTTGCAAATGGCAACAAAATTTTGAGGCATTTAGGAAGAGCAGATGCTGAGCATGGCTTGACTTTTCATGGGTTTGCTCATTAGTGCCTAGTCAGAGGCTCTTCAGGTGTGCAAAAGGAGCCTGACCTCTCCTGAGTGCAGGTCTATTTGTGTATGAGTCACAAATCACTGTCTCTCCTAAAACTAACACAGCTAGGCCAAAGAATGACATAGCCTCCCAATGATGTAATATTCTATTTTCTACCTTGTTACCTAAAACAGGGTTATGAAATTGAATCCAAAGGACAAGTCATATATTTACTTCCCTAAGGTTATCACAAAGAGGGGTAGTTTTTCACCCAGAAGACGTAATTCTTGGTGTCTCTCAAACATCCATGCAGAAATCAACTCTAATTGTACCCCTATGGATCTCACTTAGACTTTCATCAGGGTCCACCTAAAAACTTTTTCCAGGATTAGGGTTGTGCCTGGTCATCTCAGACTGGAGGTAATGACGTTGTAAAACCTAGTGAGTGTTATCTGATGGAGAGGGACAAAGAGGATTATTTAATGAGTTGTTGGGTCTCAGGTGAGTTTCCAGACTGCAGGTGTTCTCCTTAACGTCTGCCATTGGTTGGGTGCTCTCCTGCCTTTGTATGAAAGTAGGCCCAAATGACTCCTGAGTTTGGAAGGACTTGAAGCTGTGACATGTTTGCAGGCAGAATAACAGGGATGGTGGGGAAGGAGTGCTGTGAACTCCCAGACAAAGGAAGGTCCATAAACACATGAAGGAGAGCATTCAGTCAAGGGAGAAGGTGGTTCCTATACACATATACATGCAGGGCTGAACACTGATAAAGGGAATGTGTCAGGACCATATGTATTTAGGGCCCACTGAAAAATGCGACAGCAAAAATTTCACAGGACAGTGACAGTCTTGTGTACCTTCAGCTGTTTATGGGAGGTACATCTAAGGGCCTGAGATCTCAGCTCCCAGGGCAACCTTTCTGTAATGTCTCTATTAGGATGATTCACAAATGGAAATAGCATTGAAAAAGCCCCAGCACTAGCACTCACAACAAGCCATGCCGTCTGTGTGTGTCTGTGTGCAACTTGCCAGCGTGTTTGTGTGAGTGTAAACACAGCACAGCATTTACTTTGTGTGCATGTGTCTGCTGGAATGATTGAAGCTTAAGATTAAAAAAAACAACAACAACAACAAAAAAAGCAAAGGAATTAGAGCTGAGCAACCCAAGAATGATGATGCAATGATACTGCAGCAGCAAAAGCAAAATGATCTGCTAAAAATACACCAGAGGGATCTAAATCTTTCCATAAACAGATGGAGGTCGGAGCCCAAATGTAAGAGAAAAATGCAAGTAAAGGAAATTGTATTTGACAACCATAAGGGTCTTATAGTTCTTCTGTGTCTTTTATCCCAAAAGTTTTTTTTACAGATGCTCACACTTGGGCAAAAGCGGAGTCTGATCCCACAATGTTTTACTCATGTGAGTAAATTTATGTTCATAGACTCAAAGGGGCCAATGAGCAATACCTTGTATGAATTCTTTTAGAGGAGGCATCTGGCAGTGCTTTATAATGAAGGCTGCAGAGGAGTTTTAACTTTAAACCTCTCTTTTATTAATTCTCATAGTATTTTTTTTCTGTTTCAGAGCTTTTACATAGTCGGTTGAAGTTTTCCAAACATAATCCATGCCTGAATGTGAATTTTATTTGGATGCATGAGGAAGAACAGCTTCAGACTGACTGGAAAAATATGCTTTCCTGTAACCAAAAAAGTTCAAAAAGTTCTTCCTCCCTATTTCTTGCCCCTCTATCTAAACAAATGAGAAAAGGCTGAAATTTTCTTTGCTGAGTTGTCCTACAGGGAGACTGAGATGGTGAAGTTTGGTGAAGTTTCAAAATCAAAAACATCCTAGAAATATTTTAAGTTTGTAGGTTGCTGAAACCCTGAATATGTTCTGCAGGGGTGAAATTCAGCTGCTAGACAAAGGGTACCAGAGAGCTGCATGGCTTGTACTCCTTAGAAGCCAGAGGCCTCAGCTCCAGCCTTACTTTGATCTTGTCCAAATTCATCCAGCTATGAGAGAGAACCTGACTTTCTGACTGGAAAACCAAAACCAGGTGTGGTACCAGCTGTAGCATTTTCTTGTGGACTACC
This sequence comes from Aleadryas rufinucha, assembly GCA_013397815.1. Taxonomy (NCBI): domain Eukaryota; kingdom Metazoa; phylum Chordata; class Aves; order Passeriformes; genus Aleadryas; species Aleadryas rufinucha. The sequence continues at coordinate 191,924 of VZTH01002835.1, forward strand.
TTGGCTCATGATAGAATTTAGGCAGGATTAAAAAGCATCATCATAACCCCTCTCCTGTCTAGAAATTGCAATCTCACTACTTGAACGAAGACTGAGAGGCACATAGGCTAGGGAACCTCGGCTCTTGAGTTCCTGCATCTCAAGTTCCAAGCAAGGATGAAATCCACACCAAGATGCATTCTGAGTGGGGCACAAACAACAAGACATTTGAAAGCTTCTATACAAATTCTTCCTTCTGGACAAAGCAAACTAGTTCCCGTTCAAGAAGTTAAAAATTTCTCTGAGTTATTTCTGTTTGTTTTATTTCCAGCTCTTTGTCATGTCTAATAATCAGCCTAGACAGAGAGGGGTAAAATGTTGTTTCAAGACGTAATGCCCCCTCAACCCAAATACGCTGAAATGACTTATTTTGAGAATATTTGGCTTTAAAGTTTCACATTTCACGCTCTTCTTTCTAAACAAGCATCTGTCCAAACCAACGTATTTCTAGGAAAATGCATTTCTTTTAAATGAAGCTTTTCAGCAGGAAAATATCTTATTGGAAAAAATGTGTTCTGATCTCTTTTTCAGACAAACAAGAGTGACCATTTCCTACAGCATTAGGAAGGCTAGGCTGTCTCATCCACCCTTTCCTATGGATGCCTCCGGGCAGCTTAGTGAATATGATTTATTCTTTGGTTTAGTTTAATCTTTGCTCTGTGCGCTGCACAATTCTGCCTTGGTACATTGTATGAGTGCCCCAAGCTATAGGAGCTGGACCAGAAGCTGTGTCAGGTCCCTTCCAATCCAAATGACTCTCTCATTCTAACCATGTAATGCCATACACAACACAGAGCAAACCCATCAAATTCCCCTTAACCTAATGTAATTTAACTTTATTCATCATGATGATGATGAGAACTATCTGTAATTATACACCTGAAAAAGGAAGTTGAGATTGTCAGATATGAGGCTTGAGGGCCTGACTACTAGACATTCATGTTAAAAGAACCTCAAGTTCTGTTTTAAAATGATGAAAAATCAGTACAGTGCTCTATGAAGATATCAGAGAAACCAGGGTTTTTTGTCACTTCAGATGTTGTCTAATGACAAACTGTACATTTCCGTTTGGGGAATAGTAGATCCAAACAGTATAGCTTCTTGCTTTTTTTTTTCCTTTTTTTTTTTTTCTTTTAAGAACATGTCCTGCAAAAAAACCCAAACAAACAAAAAAAACCAAAACGAAGAAACCCTGTTTGCAACCTATACACAAGCCTCACGTTCTGTGCAAAGGCAGGAGAGATTTTTCTTCCACTGCTCTTGACAGTAACAGGAGAGGTCATACCTCCTGTGTTACACAAACCAAAACTTTCCAAGCCTCTGCTTGATATTTTTGCTGTTGTATAGCTGAAAGTAATTTTTGTTTCACCTGTTCTACACTCTTGAGTGCTTGTCTCCATATGGCGATATGCACCGCGTCTTTGCTGTAACTTCAGGCAGCACAAACAGCACTGGGAAAGAAGCTTTATGAAAACTCAGCAGAAATGGGTTGGTGATGCCCTAAAGATTTGCATTGGGGAAGCCTTGGTTTGCTGCAGACAGCTGCTCTCCCTTTGCTGTGCACTGAGGTAAACTCCCAGCCCAGGCTTGGCTCACTCTGCCTTGTGAAGAGTCACTGCTGATGTTGATTTATTTAGCGGTTGAGTGGTAGGTTTTGGAAGAGGCAAGAGGAAGCTCTCCCTTCCTGTTCACACACAGCTGTTCTCTTCTGAGACCCATCTGGATTCACTGGAGGACAACTGGCCTTTGCCAGAGCTCTATCATAGGCAGTGTTTATGGCTGTCCTGCACGGAAAATTGGTGTGTGGTCTGCAGCTATCAATGGAGAAGGGAGACAAGTGCATTCCACAGAATTTATCCCCTCCACATCTTCTGGAGCTCTGCAGACTCCATGGTATCAGTTGTCATGACCCCCTCGGACCTGGGTGAAGCAGGATAACAGAAGACTGGCTGTGCAGGGCTACTGGTGCTCCTTGCAGGAGCCATCATGTTGTGCACAAGCTTTACCCCTTGGGAACGACTTCAAGCCAGCCCTTGCCTTCGGAAGCAGCCAGCTCCTGTGGTATTCAGAACCACAGAAAAAAAATCTCTGGCAGAGGTGAAGGTGCACGTGTACATGAGCTCTCTGTGCCTGGAGAGACAAGGTAGGGGTTACAGGAGCTTCAAGAATATGCCTTTTTTAAGGAACCTGCCAAGAAAAAAAAGGGCCCTGCAAAGTTTACATCTTTAAAACATAAGAACAAAATAAAAGTATCTTCAAAGCTTCTGATCTGTGCAGATGAGGAGAGGCTGGGAGCAAGGAATTCACGTGTTGTAATGCTGTAGAGTTCTTCCCTCACACATCCTAGCAGGGAGGGCAGCCCCACCTCTTAGTCCACTCCAGAGGTTATGAACAGGCCTGGTTTCAAAGTCCTTTGCACACAGAATTATCCAATCTACTAACAGTGCTTAGGAAGCATGGAGCCAGCTGCAAAGCATGGATGCCATCCTTATTCTGTTAGCAGTGGCATTGCCACACAGGTGGGTTCAAAGCCTTCCAGAAGAGCATAAAAGCCTTTAAACTATCCAGGTCAGTGAAGCCAGGCTCCCAATACAGGCAGCAGATTGTCCCCAGTAACTTCTGCAGCAAATCAGCTCATGTAATGTTTGCTCTCACCAAAGTAGGCAGACATGTTGCAAGCCAGGTCACCAAATGGCTCCCGTTTCCTTGGGATCTTCCGCCTAATGCTGGGAACAGGACACATTGCAAGGACTCTACTGTCCTTCCAATTCAGTTTTCATCTTCTCTCCATGCGTTTATGCTTTTTAAACCAAAGAAAGACTTATATGATAAAGCTTGAAGATCTGGGGAAAAATTCTGGTTTTCTGGATTATTGCAGCATCAGGACCTGGGACAACTGCAAAAGTTCATCACTGCTTTCAAAGTCCGTCACTGAACCCCACCCTACTTTATGTTATTTTCAGCAGAGGACTGCAGAGTCCTTTACTGGTCCCCTCAGAGGAAGGCAAGGGCAAATTTCAGGATAAACTGGGATATTTGTGGAGGCAAACTCAGGCCTCCGTAGCACGGAGTTGCAGTAGAGAAAATTTATCATCTCTGACTAAGTTTATTTTTAGTTTAACTCAGTAAATTCCATAGTGAGCTGAAGACAATATGAACCTAAGTGAGTCTGTATGATGGAGCTCAATGGATAGTCCATTGACCAAGACAGAATCCAAAAGAACTTCATTGCTATCTCTCAGGAGACTTGGCTTCTGTGGAGGTTCATCCACCTCCAGTTTAAACCACCCAGTTTCATACAAGCGTGTCCAGTTCTGCTCTGAGTTACACCCTCTGACTTGAGCAGAACCACATAAAAGTTAACAACAAAAATTGAACAAAGCAGAATTTAACCCTATTTCTTTTCCTTATACACTTTTCAATACATATTACAAAAGTGAAATCTCAGAAATCTGAGATTAAATCTGACATTAAATCTGGAAATATCTGTCCACATTAGACAACATAATTCACCAAATGGAAACATGGAGATTCTCCAGGATTAATAACATGGAAAAGTACATTATTTGATGTGATAAATATTTGGAAGGCAACTTTATTGTCAGGAGTATAAGGACCCACCCGTTACTTGGAAAATCAGGACAAAGCAACAGAATATCTCACTTTAAGGAGAAACATCAAGGAGAAAAAAGGAAGTTATCCAAGAACTGGGGAAACTTGACCAGGGCCTGCAGGGATTTTAAATTGCAAGACTGTTTGTTGTTTAAACTGAGTCACACCGATGTTACAGAGAATTTGTCCTTGGCAGCAGAACTGTTAGAATGGAGAGTTAATTCTCCCTCATGTCAACCCACTGAATCCAGGTCATCATGTCTTAATTAAAGTGTACATGGTATGAAATATCATTGAATGTCAATCCAGCTCCTTAGTGTGCAGAATGCAATGTTTATTTATGGGTTTGGCAATCATTTCTGGAAAAAAGAAAGATATTAAAATATAAAGTTTTTCATTAATGGGAGAAAAACACTGTCATGCCCTGGATTCTATTCTCAGCTGGTTTGGTGAGATTTCTGCCTAGGGGTCATTTTTTCACACATTAAAGAGGTTCTTCACTACCTCAGCTGGGCACAATTCAGTCTTACTGGGATGATGATGTGTGCATTGATAATGCTTAAGACATGAAGGAAAAGGCTCTGCCCTCCTCTCTAATGCAAAATCTAGAAGAACCACTTCTCTGGGTATCCACCCAGCCCTGGAGCAGAATTCCAGCCAAACCTGGAAATTCATCACATTCAAAATCGCTCCCTGAAGTTTGATACACAAAGGATGGACAAAGCAGCAAATGCACTAGCTGTATATGTTGAAATATTACATATATCTAAGGACTACCATAGTGGTCCAGCCAAGGAAAACAGCAGAGCAAGTCAGATTGGTAGAGATGGGATAGATAGAGAAAGTGCCAAACTAAATAAGGTTTGATTATGGCTACACGCTGTCCTCTGCCTCTAATTTTCTCTTGCAGGGAATTTCCTAGAAGAAGGCCAGCATAAATTGTCATGCCTAGCTCAATAGTTCTCTAAAGTTAACCCATTCCTGGTTTGTAGGACTGTGCCCTCAACTGGCTCTCAAAGATAGTTATTCACATCAGCTAAGTTTTGCTGATATTTTTGGACAAAAACCCAGTGAATCTGTTTTTCCTTTAGAAAACATTGCAATTAACAGAAAGGCACTTTTACCTGTCCCGTTGATGTTCTGCACTTGTCTTGTTTAAACCCAAGAGGAGTTAACCCTACAGAGCACAAAAGTTACTAGAATGACCACAGAGCTCTCTTCCTTATCTGGATCCCCATCACAACAAACCAAGAGGGAGACAGCAGCAGAGATCTAGGAAAAACCCAGGTACCTTACTCCACTACCAAAGTGCCTAATTTATTTTTCAGATGACTTAACTTGTAATTTTGGTGGGTTTTGTGTTAGGGTTGTTTTTGTGTGTGTGTGTTTTTGTTTTTGGCTTTTTTAAATTTTTTTTTTAACTGACAGTAAGAAGATAGAAATTTTACCATGAGGATTTATTTGAATCAGGTTAATTGTACTTGAGGGTTAGAGCTGAAGAAAACAATTTCCAGGAAAGGGTAAACAGAAGGCCTTTGTTCACTGTACCCTGTTGGAAGAGCCATACTTGCAACTCCTTGCAGGGTGCAATCAAAGGTGGCATGCTTGAGTCACAGCAAAGGAAAAAACCTTCTGGGATCCCTGCAACATTATAGCTTCACAGTAGCCTATGAATTCAGATATAAACTGTGGACTGCCTGGAGAGCAAGCTTAAACTCGTACTGGATAAGAATGTAGTCAGTTAATACACAGTCCATCTTCCTTCTGTCTCTGTCCAACCAAATTAAATACATAAAAAGAGACTGCTCTGTCTCCTAAAGAGCTTTTTTCCCAACAGTCTAAACTGAAATAATGAGAATAATGGAAGGGCAGGCTCAGGAATGATTCATTAACTGCAAAACAAGGGAAAATTCATACCAAATGTTCCTTGTAACTGCCCCGCTGCTTCCAACAGCCTTTCTTGTGTGCTGTAACTGCGGGGTCAAACCTGGTGTTAAACTTTCACATAAGGTCTATACACATAAGTGTGGAGACCGTGTGCCTGTAAGATGCTCCCTGCAAACATCTAAAGCCTGCTGTGCATTGCTTTGGTAGCCAGCTCCTGTAGTTGCCAGGTCTCCATGCATATTCAGGCAAGTATCCACATAGGCAGGTAACTAACTAACTAGAACACGCTGAGGGAAGAGCACAAGACCATCCCCAAGGCATCCTGCGAATTCCAGAAATCCCCATCTTAGGGAAAGTACCACAGATTCACACCTGGGAATTTCCATGCTAAATGGTGGGTTTAGCTCACAAAGTAAGCTGCACAACCATTAAAGGCTTTGAGACCCTTGAGGCCTTTAAAATTATGGCCAAGAGAACTGTATCTCAACACCTAAACTGGGCATTGTAGTAGCTGCAAAGTCTGAGTTGAAGAGAACTATGAAAGAATAAATCCATAACACCTAAGCCTGCTTTTCCATAGAGAAAGGCAGCCCACATTAAAAGAAGAGCAAAGCCACAAATCTAATTTCTGAACCCATCTTCCACAAAGAGTGGTGATGGAGGATATCCATGGTGTGTGCAATGCCTGCAGCCCCAACCTCTTTGAGTGCAGTCCTACCAGAACTGCTGACACGTCTTCAGAAGGGGAGCTGCTAATAGAGACCTTATGTGACACTGTAGCTGTTTTATGCAAAAATCCATAAAATTATTAAAAGCTTCTGCAGAATCAAAGAAAGCTCATGATGAGAAAGGCCAACAGTTTTTTGGATCAAGCAATACTGTAGCTCAAATCTTGTTGCCAGGCTTGCCTGCTTCTCTTTTCTTTCTTAATTTGTTCGGACTAGATTGAAATGAGTCAGTGATGGTGCTTCCTCAAGAGAGCTGTGTGGCTTCCTAGCTCTTGCTGTGAGAAACATCATCCTTATGTTTGGCCAGGCTTTTGTTTAACCCAAACATATACCCCTCCATTTTCCCGTCTCTCAATAAACACATCAAAATCCCCACCTTCTTTTCTAGTGTCTCCAGGTAGCTTCTGGGCTTTTACTACCTTTTCCCATCACTGAGGGCACTTCTACACAGAGACCTCTGAACAGCCTTACTCCTTGGCCAAGCAGTTTGGGCATATGTGATTCTATTTCAGAAACCATGTACCTGCCTTGCTGAACCAGAGTTTGGGGTAAGAAGCCAAGCTGGGAGGCAGGATATGGTTTAGTTTGAAAGCAATACTGTGTTAATGCATACACACAGCTTTAGAAATGTAGCAGGACTGTTACAGCGACATCTAAGGTTTCCCTAGACATTCCTGCTCTTTCCACCCTGTAATTTTATATAGTGAGCCAGTAAAATAAATGAACAGCAGACATAGGAATCTGCCTGGAAGTACATTGATCCCAGTACTGAGGATCTGGACCCAGCTATAGGTCTTGCTTAGAGGCTGGTCTTCAACATTTGTTGACTCATCAGCCCTCCTGATTTCATGTTGGCTGAAAATATTTTAGCTTTTTAAAAAAATATATTATTATTTGTAGACCTTTTACAAGTTGTCCACAAGTTGGAAATGTAGCTTATGGAGGTAGTTTATAATTTAGCCACTCAGCCTATTTCCTTCTTCTTCTTCTCCTTTTTCACTAAAGACTTCACAGGGTTTTAAGCTGGCAATTAAAACCACTGCAGAAGTTTTATTAGCCCTGCATGCCATCTTGTTCTACCAGTGTTATTTACTTATGCTAATTGGTCAGGTATTAAAGAACAAACACAGCAATTAATTAGTGGTCTGACCAGAATTATAAAGAAATAAAGGCTTTTCATGGGTGTCAGATTTGAGTCACTCACAGAAGCTTACAGAGTGAAAAAATGAAGAGGGATGAATCATGGTCAAAAAAAACATTTTCAGCCATGCAGTATGGCATCCAGATGTGTGGGAATTGACCACACTTCTAGTTCAGGGCACAGTCAGTCTTTTAACAGGCATTTATTCTCTCAAAGGGCTGGGTTTGACAGGGAGCAGCAAGCCATGGAGAGACTGTGTTATTCAGGGAAGCTGACTTGATGTGGTGACCTCAGGTGTTCAGGTAGGTCATCTTGGACAGAGGACACCTCGCCCTTGAGGCTGGACTCACACTAAGGACTGCAAGAGTGGCAACATGACTTCCTGTCTCAGATGTCCCTGGTGAATTTAGATGTGTCGTCTTTATTGGAATCTGGATTTACAGTTTCGGAATTGACTTTGTGCTAGCAAGGCAGTTTACGAGAAGGCAACTTTCCTGTGGTGCCTAATGACATGTGGATGTCACATCTGGGAAAAGTACCCCTTTCCTTCACTTGCTTGTACCATGCAAACATCAGCTTAACCTGTCCCTCTCGAGAACCAGAGCCATTCAAAGTACATGACAGTTTTAATGTTTATTGTCCACTGTCTTTGAGGGCCGTTTGGGAAAAGGATTTCTACTCCATAACTGTTGCGCCACAGAAGGATAGTTAGAATCCATCTCATTATGAAAACGTGGAAAGTGTTAGTGAGGGAAGGCAGACAAGTGCAAACTTGCACTGAAAACACAAGTATCCATTTCTGTATGCAAAACCCTTGCATTCACCAGCCAACACTTGCAGCTCAATACATGAACAGCTCAGAGGTTATTTGAGGTGCACCAAGATGGTACTCCTTGGCTTTGTAGTCCATGACTCCACTACTGAAAGATTTCACACCCTCTGGTAACCAATCTAGGCAGATAATGAGTCACCCCTGAGATAACAACCAGTGATGCCCAGGAGTAAACAGGTTTTCAAGCAGAGACTCCTGGTGGCTGCAGACAGCAGGAGCCAAAGATGAATGACAAGAAATCATGCAGTATAGATGCATACAGCTCCGTGAAATGAACAAGGTTCAAAATTTAGGACCTTACATTTTTTGGCTGCTCCAACTCAGAGTCTGTAGAACCTCTGGTGAGCATTTGAGCACACTGCTGTCATTCTAAAGCAAAACCATGAGGAGAACCAGAGGAATCTGGCACGTACAATGTCGGGCCAGAGCACAGTGCAAACATCACCGTATACGTAACCGAGTAATGACCACCCAAACAGCTGAGAAGAGCAGCACAGCTCATACTCACACAGAGAAAGGGTCCTAGCCCCATCTATTGCTATCATTGCTGCTATTGCTATTTTTCATTGTCCCTTCTTGCCGGGGTATTCTCCAGCCAAACAACATATCCTAAAGGACAGCATGGAATCCACAGGGCTGCCAAAGACACAGCAGTGAGCACATCAAAGAAATGTTTGAGGGGTCCCTTCCTCTTGCTTTTGATGCACAAACTGTTTGAGGAGACAGATCAGTCCAGGAACTGAAAAACATCAAAAAATTAGACTAACCTCAGAACTGAAGCACTCTTCCACTCACCAGAGAAGAGGCCAGAGGGAGGAGGTTTCAGACACTTGAGGTTATGCCTGAGGATGGCATAAGTCAAGCAAGGGTTGCAATGGGCAAATGTGGAGCTGAACCTGCCTATTTTGGGAGCAAACATCTTCCTAACACTCACAGTCATTGTTCCCTATGCTGACAGCTCCTACAGAGATCACCTCTGGAGCAGTGTGGAGTTCCCATTACTAATGCTGGGAGCTGACGGCACTCAGTGTGACGCAGTAAAGAACAAAAATAAAAGGTCTCAGCTCTGTAAGTGACTTCAGATGGTGTGGGCCAAAAAATATTCAGAGAAATAGCCTTTCTTAGAATAGTGCAGCTGTTCTGAACAATGCTTACATGGATGAGAGAGCTGCTATGACTTCAACACTAAGAAAGTTTGCAAACTTTCTATTTCCTGTTTTGACATTGACATGGTTATTAACAGCAAAACAGACACGAATTTAGGTCAGACATGAAACAAGGCCTGAACTGAACATGTAACATTTTTTTTCATTTTACTGAGATAGGACTCCCAAGAATCTCATCCCTCTTCCTGAGGGATATTCTTTCCTTTTCACTTCTATTTAGCTTGTTAGCAGAAGAATGGGACTGAATTTAGTCCTTCAGTACAGGCACACCCTATTCAAACCAAGAAGCATGTAGCTTCCATTGTGGGAGTGGGACATTCCGCATGATCTGTTTGAGATGGATGAAAGAAACTCTGTAGAACAGGGAGAACCACAGAAATTACCGATACCAAAATTTAGTTGAGACACCAAAATTAATTTTCTTACCATTGTGAAAAGCAGCAAAGAAGGCATGCAATGAGCACGGGAGAAACAAGGATTTTGAGGATTTCCTCCAAAAAGGCAAAATAACTCCCTTCTCTATGTTGTCGAAAAAAACTCCCAAATCTGCCCAAGGAAGACAACCTATAGAATGTCAGGTAATTTCTTGATGGCCCTGGATCTAGCCATTAAATAGGCCTGACATTGTTAGTGTATAAGAGCTGGTGTTTTTGCAGCTTGTAGTGGCATGGCTGGAAGCCATATATAGAATTATATAGACAGGATGAAATGTTTCCAAGGGAAAACATGCACAATGAGAATATGCTCTGTTCTTCCCTAAAGCAACAGGCACTGTTGCCAAGCTATGCTCAGTCAAGCTGCTGTACGTACCAGGAAATGGGCTGTCTTCCAATGTAAAGCTATAAAACAAGACAGATAAAAGGGGTTGAAATAAAAATAAAGGGAAAGTGGAAACTTTTTTCCTTGCTTATGTTTCTCCCTAGACATGGCTAGCCTTTGGAAGATGCTGCCATTATTATCTGCACCATGGCATCCATAAGCTTTCGCCATGCCAGGCTCTGGCTTCAGTGGCCTTGCCCATCTCCTGCAGCTCAGCAGGTGACCACCCCTTCCACATGCCTGAGTAGCAATTTGCAGGTGGCTCAGAGCAGCATTGCTGAGCCAATACCCAGTGCCTACCTAAATGGGAATGAGAAATTACTCGCCTGAAACAGACCTCTTTTGTTCCGTGGCCTTTCATAAAGTTCTGAAAGGAAAAAGTGAAGATATTGAAGAGTAGAAATAGAAGGATCACATCCCCTCCCCGTGCTTCAGTTTCCCCACTATGTGTCGGGTGTGAATATTTCACCCCAGAGCACTGTATGGATAGAACCGTCACTAAGTGCACAGCCCTGTCATCACCACAGGTTACTAACACATCATTGCACATATTGCTGTGTCTTCCCTCAGCCCTGATTGAAATCCAGGATGAAGTGAAGGGAAGCACACACTGCACACAGACATTCACTCTCTTCCTTGCAAAGTCCTTCAGAGCTTAACTGTGACAAAAAGCAATTCTTTGCTATTAACTGTAACAGGTCCAGGACACTGAAGCTGTTTTTGTGTGGATGATGATGCTCTTAACAATAGGGAGGGAGAATGGATGAGGAAGGTCATTTCTCTATTCCCCCCCAATTAAAAGTTCCATTTGAAAACACCAAAAATGACACATTTTATGAATGCCAAAACATTGCTCTAAAATATTAAATGTAACAACGAAAATATGGAATAGAAAGTATCAATACACATGGTACAGTCTGCCCAAATAAAAATGTAAGCTGGACAAAAAACAAGCTGGGAGTGAACAAATTGAAAAACTTGGAACAAAGTAAGTTTTTCTTGCCACTGTAGCAGCCTGACATTTTTCAGTCACAAATTTACTCACGTCACATGTTCCCAAGAAACATTTTGCCTTGAAACGTCCCCTTCCAATGGAAAACAGCTTCTGTCACAAATTTTTTTTCAGCCAGCTTTGACTGCGGCCAGCAAGGGCCCATGGGGATCCTCTGGGGAGAGCTCAGTGTATTTGCCTGGGAGTACAGTATGCCCTCAAAAGATGGTGCTACAGATTAAGAATAGACAGCATGGGACCCAACATCTCTTCTGCAATAACAAGGAGGAGGATGATTTTTTTCTTTAGCATTGCTTCAGCACAATGCCAGGATATTCTGAGAACACGTGTCAGCACTGGCCTCTAAAACCTGAAGCACATGCACACATGGGCTCATACTGAGGTCTGACATCTCAAGAACCAGCATAATCCTAGTAGAACGGAGAAGTGTTCTAGAACAGAAAGGTTCTGTAAACTAGAACAGAAGAGGTTTTGAGCCATGGAATTGGCAAACTCAAGGACATGAAGCTCTGGTAAGGGAGATTACTTGAGTTCTGTTTTGTTTAAGGAAGTGCACACCTGTGTTGGTCTCATCTGTATTTGGGACTTTCTTGAAGTCCTGTCTCAAGTAGATTTTCTGACATCAGTCATGGCTGTGCTCCCTAACAGCCTGTTTTGGAGGATGACTATGAACATATTCTGGGTGTTGTGCTGTAAAAAGTTGTAAACATTTGGACATTTCCACTCCTTGTCCCTCTCCACTATAGCACTAAGAAGTTGTCTGGAGATGAAGGATAGACAGATTCATGTCATACTTAACCTTTGCCTCCCTGCAGATGTGTGAGGGGCCAGGATGTGCAGAGCCATGGCTCAACATGAGAGTAGCCAGTGGAGGGAGGGAGATAAAGTAGAGGCTGTTTCAACAGTAGAAGCAGCAGGCAGTACAAATTCAGTGAAGTCTTTTTTCAGGGGTAAATGATAGGAGGGAATAAGGCCTGCCCCTGCTCAGCAGGACTTCCTCTGCTCTGGTCAATGTTGGGCATGAAGTAGATCAGAAGAGGTGGGGTTGCCTCTCCAAACTGAAGGTGTTTTCAAGAGCCTCCGAGGTTTCCAACTTCTTCACCTTGGAAGCAGAGGAAAGAAGGTGATCTGATCAAAGCCTTCAGGTGAACGTCACCCTTGGAAATCCACCTCCAGCTGGCAACAGCCAAGGTGGCCCTGGCTGCCTGATCTGCAGGTGGAGGAAAACTGGGCAAGAATCCATTCCAAATCTGGAACAAATGGCCCTGCCATAGTGAGCACAGTGATGGGTCCTATCTGAGGTTGGTTGGAAAGCGATAAAAAGCACACAGGAGAAGGTGTAAAGCTGAGGATTCCTGTATGCTGATGGTGCAGGCAGAGAGGCAAGCATAGCAAAAGCCATTCATTTGGTGAAGCTGCTATAGGTTTGGGCTTGGGGTTATTGCAAAGATGTGATTTATATCTGGAAAATAAGGAATGCATGTGCCTGTGGCTTTCTCACTTGCACCTATGCTGTGCTACCGTGGAAAGCAGTATGGTACTCCTTTAACAGGCTTGAGAACCCTCCCCCAGCACTTACCATCTCTCATTTTTGAAGCTGCTGGGAGAAGGATAGCAAAGGGGAATCAGGGAGGTGTTTTCTGGGCCAGAGGCACACCTGATATTTCTTGTTCATTTGGCTATTTAAAGCCCCAGCATGCGCTTGTAAATGCAGGTGGGAAGCAAGATTGGAGGTGAGGAGCTGAGCTTTGCTCCCTGTGAGTTTGACTTTCAGCCTGATGTCATCATGAAGGTTTATTCAGTTTGTTCGGTTTAAGCTGCCAACTCCCCCCCGTCCAAAAATGCCCTCAGACCCCCAAATCTGCCTACTATTGCAAAATCAGAGCTGGTTGTGATACTGGAAGACTACAGAAACAGATGTGAACCCATTACGAGGGAAGGGTGACGGATGGAATTTCGCTTAGGAGTGACTGAATCTGTATTAAAAAAAAAAAAAAGAAAAGAGAAAAGAGAAAAAAGAAAAAAGAAAAAAGAAAAAAGAAAAAAGAAAAGAAGAGCGGCTTTAAGAAAATGCAACCAGTAATTAATAGAGGGATTGGGCTTGCCTGAGGCTACCTGGAGGCCCAGTGCTTAAGAGAGAGAAAAGAGGATTAGGTACTTCACTTGTAAGAACAGCACCCATCAGCTCCAGCAGATAAGATAATCGCTACAAGAGCCCTGTGCCTCCTGCCTGGTGGTGTTGACTGGCAGCGTGAGTCAAGTTACGTCCACACGCCCACACGGGAGCACAATTAGTGAGGTGCTGCAAGCAGGGCTGCTTTCCTTGGAAAACAGAACTGATCCCTGCAGCTGGAGGCCAGAAACCGGGAGGTGAGTCTATTCCAGCAGGGAAGTTGCTGCCATGGAAGGGTATGGGACTGATCTTGCCTCCACTCCTGCACAGATCAAAGGGCATAAGAGTCTGGGAAGAGGCTTCTTCCAGTGACATTAAGTAGCAACATGAACTCAGACCTGGGACAGAGTAAATACGTGTGTGTGTTTGTACTTAACACAGCATACAGGCAAACTCAAGAACTTTGCATTGGGGTATATCTACAAGAACATTTAGCCAGGTTAAAGGGAAAACAGAAAGTCTTCAGATTTTCTGCTGAATACAAGTTTTTTCACAGTAACTGGAATGAATTATCATGATTTTGAAAGGGATGTTAAACTCATTGATACCTAGTGCAGGCCGATATTAGAGAGCAGACAAAGACCTAACTTAGGATCTGGGGTTTTTTCAACCCATGAGGGTAAATGGTAACATTTTACTCCTTTCTGGTGCTCTTCTGGTGCTGCTGACTGTTTGAACCAGGACGTGGCAATAGATAGACCTTACTTCTGCCATTATCTGTGATCCTATGAAATAACCTGCCCTATCTCTCTAGAGAAGTCTGAACTGCATCTTCTAGGATATGTGATACGTTTCAATACTCCCTCCCCAGGGAGCTTCCATGTGCCTGGCTCTGCATCCCCAAGACACATCACTGGTGGGAATTCTTCATCCCACTGACAAAACCTTTCCTTGATGTCATGGTGCTTACTCATTGCTTGGAAACCTGCACATGCTTTGCCCTCCTAATCAATTTTTAGAAGCGGCTTAGTGCTATTTGCCCTCCCTTGATCCTTCCAAAAAAAGCGATTCCTTCCAAGCTGGGAAGTGCTGTCCCCCTTTGTCCAGCAAACTATTTATTTATAATTTTTTGAGGACACAGAAGCTCTCCATCCAGAACCCCAGAGCTATATATACTTGGTGTGCCTTTTTCTCATATTAGGTCTTGCAAATAAGGAAAACATCTTGCTGTGCTGGATCAAGATTTCACAGCATCGTGTCCTGGCTCCCAAGACAGTTTGTGTTACTGGCCAGCTGCCTCTGCACATGGGTCCAGTTGCATCAGCCTCTACTCCTGCTCCGTAGTCAACGGGCCAAACTCTGTCCTTACTTGGATCCAGGGACAATCTTAGTGGACTTGCAAAGGTAAAAACAAAATTAGAATTGTGCCTCCTCTTCCGTCCTCCTTCTCCAGGGAGGAGAGGCAGAAGATTAATGGCAGCTTGCTTTGCCCGGTGTTTTCCATCTGTGCAAAGCTATTCACTTGCTGGGACGGTCAGCCCAGGACTGTTCAGATCATTGTGGCTGTGCCGATGCTTCCCGGAGGCCCAGAAAAGTTTATTTTGCATGTGTATGCTAAACCACCAGTGTTTTAAAAATGCATGCCCCAAAATGCTGGTGCTACTAGGTCATATGAAATACTGTTGAAGATGGTGAGATTTGAAACTTTATTTCAGTAAGTTGCTCCTGGAGGCAGGTATTTCATCATGAATTTCCATTTTTTTGTTGGTAGCCTGCATAGCTTCAGAGGAAACCTTGAAGGAAAAAATAAACCCCTTGCAACACCAGAAGGCAAGTAAATCTTTCTCTCAAATGTATTTCTTTTTGAAGTCTTATAGGCATTCTCAGAGTGAAATAATTTTGGTGACCAATCTATCTCCTTAGTTAAGAATTTATTAGCATTGCATAAGCTTCCCGTAACAAGGTAACCAGATATAAATTGACTGTTAAAAATAGCTTTACTGTGTTAGTCAATCCCTAGTTAACTTGCTTCAGCTGTCTTCAAAGATGCTGTTTAAATCCATCCATCTACTGGAGGCATGGAGGATACTGATACACAGACAGAGGTACATGTCAGCTCATGATAGTTTGTATTAATTACTAGGCTATATGTGTGTTTGAACATAACTCTGGGAGTGATGGATATCAGCCTCAAGGGAAGAGTTTGACATCAGCCTTGTCCTGGGATTCTTGAGAAGAAAAGAAAGATAAACTGAGGTACTGAAGGGAAATTTTTGGAGGGGCCTCCAAGATCTTGTCTTTACAATGTCAGTAAATTGAGAGAAAAGGGAATGCTGTGTGTCTTACTGGAACTAGATTGCTTTGCAAGGAAAAGGTTGTTCATGTAAACCACATTCTGATCCAGGCCAGGGTAATGTCTCTGGGCACAAAAAATCATGAAAACTGTTTCCCTGTGGATTTGTGCCCAGTATTTCCTTTGTCATTCCTTACTATGCAACAACCCTCTCTCTGCTGTATGACTGCTTGCCATGTTTGTTTGTCATGTAGCCCCTTCATCAACTCCTCTCTTCTTGCTAGATCTTAGTAAATGATCACATATCTGTTTTCAAACTTGGGACCTTCTGGCCAAGCACAACAGATAATTGCTGGGATCACACTGTAGCTTTTCACTTGTCAAGAGAGCATTAGTTGGCCTTTAGCTTCTATAATCTGCCATTGTTAATTGGGGAACATAATGTCTTTGAGATTATACTGCTCTGGTTGAAGATTCTTGATGGAGTCAGATGACCCACATGGGAGCATAAGCCAAAAGACAGTAATTTTGAGATTATTAAGATGATTTCCTTTTAGAAAGCAAGAATACAAGTATTAGGCAAACTTGGGAGATGGAAGACTAAAACAGGGAAAACGATGACTCTGGAAAGTGGTTTGGAACAGTTATTTGAATAAAGGTACCATTTTTGTAATGGTCAGGGGAGTAAACCCAGGAGATGTTAGGAAAAAATATCATTGAGACAGCCTAAGGGAAGGGTATGAAGTGCTTAAACTCTAATCTACCACTGCTACAAGTATGCTTTAGTTGTCCAGACTGCAAAAAGAGCCTTGAATAACAGAAAGTATTCCAAGTTAGTGGATTGGATGGGCAAAGAATAATGCAAAGAATTGAAAAAACTCCTCTATGAGACAAAGCCAGTCTTTTTATCTCAGAATTTCAGGGGTCCTCTGCTGTTGTCTCAGAGGGTCCTGCTGTGGGCTCGGACCTTTTCATGGTCGCCTCTGGCATATTCAGCCAGCATCTTGTTTTCACAGCACAGTTCCTGACTGTCCTGACCCCTGTTTTCAGACGGGTTTGACTGAGGCAGCAGGAGGTGGGCAAAGTGACTTTTGGAAGGCTCTGCAGAGTGACTCAGCAGCTTGGCTCCGGTTACGTGACCCAGAATCCACTTGGCACAAAATCTGCCTCTTCTTGCTGCTGGTCCACTGCTCTGCCTGCTGCAGCACAGCTTGTCTTTGCCCTCGCTCACCCCGACCCTTCCTCTGGGATTCTGCTTCATCTTCCTTTCTGTAGCCACCAAGACAGTTCTTAACTTGGCCAGGGCTTTTCCCTTTCAGGTCCTCCAGCTATCATTGATCCAGACAAATTTGAGTTTTGGTCCTGTCTGAAGACAATAGATGGAAGGTACTTCTGCCCCACACTGCCATGTCGCCCCTAGCTACTCCTACATTTCCCACCCCCATGCTTCTGTTCTGCATCAGCCCTTTGGAATTCTTTTCATCTCCAACCCTTGCAACTCGACTGCTTCTTCCTGTCTGGATCGCAGTTGAAAGCTCCATTTGTTTAATTTGGCTTTTAATTGACCTCATCTAATGCTTGTTGATGTCTCAGCTAATCTGTGTTTCTCCTCTGCTTATCTGGTGCAGTCCTTTGAAGTCCCCAACACGATAAAGTGTCCCGTAAGAGAGAATGAAAGATGAATGGGACAAAATTTCCCATCTAGCTCTTGCTGTCTAGTTAATATTTTAGTAGTTCTTCAACTCTGAGGCAAGAAGGAGCAGGAGGCTTCCAAGGAAATATAAACCAATTTATGTTCATCATCACAGCTGAAAATTTTGTGACAACCTCTGCACAATAGTGACATCATTCATCTCTCCATCTGTCAATAAAAGCAGGTAGCACAAGCCTGCTCTCCACAGAGGTATTGCAAAGCCTGCATCTCTCAGCATTTGTGAACTGTTCAGATGTTGTTGGGGAGGATGGGAGAAAATATTTTGCTGCCAGTGCTGTTTGCAGTTACCAGGTTTGTCTAGGGCAACTGCGGGAGTTAGATATGAAAATGCCACTGAAATGAGAGCTGGGGAGAAAAGATGGGTGAACATTATGCACCGAAGGCTACCTCTTCACATAGTCAAGCAGAATCACAGGATGGGTGGGGTTGGAAGGGACCTCTGAAGATCATCTACTCCAACCCCCTTGCTAAAGCAGGTTCACCTACAGTGGGCTGCATAGGATCGTGTCCAGGTGGGTTTTGAATATTTCCAGAGGAGACTCGACAATGTCTCTGAGCAGCTTCTTCTAGTGCTCTCACCTGATGTTAGCTAAGACATACCCCTCCACCCTGCCTGTGTCTGCAGAGGCCAAAATAGGTCTTGTCAGCCTCCCTTGCTTGTCAGAAGCATGAGCTAAAAAGTGAAGCCAGGTCTGGCTTCGCAGCTGAATTCAGAATTTTCATGTAAATGAATTTCTGAGGTGGTAAAGCTGGATGGGACTTGAGGTCCCATCTCAAGTGCAAGTGTCATCATCTCAAGGCATTTGGTTTGCTCTGAACTCCAGGACTTCTACTGGAGGCAGCACAAACATCGCTGGAGAGCTTGGTTATAAAAAAGAGGCTCAAGCACCTCAGACTGCTGCTAAAAGCAGTGTTTAGGAATCTGACATTAGTACCTGAACTCCACTGACAGCTAACAGGATTTGGGCTCCTAAGCAGTAGTACGTGTTTTTGCGTTCAATGTGAATGCTTTAAAGCTTCCAATTTTCAAAGCTGAAAATGGCAAGACAAATGCATCCTTAGTGTAATAGATACAGTCCTCATTGATTTCAGCTTTTGGGAGATTATAGTTATGAAAGTGTTCTGTGCAAACTTTGCAAAGAAATAAAAGACTTTGCAGAGGCACAGCAGGGAGCATTACAAATCAAAGGATAAATTCTGCAAAGCTGTTTGTTCATGAGTCATTGCATGAACAGAGTCCAGGACTCAGAGGAAATAAAAGGGTCTTACTAAAAGCAGCATACCATTGAGTGTGTTTGTATATATGTGCAGAGCCCAGTCTTAGCTCCAGAGCCATCACGAAGACTGAAAAAGTCCATGGCAGGAATTTAACTTGGTTCTGTCAGATACAAGCCTGTTATTTTCATCCTGAGACAGTGAGCTCCACTCTTCACTGTGCAACCCAATTCTGAGTTCAAGAGCTTAACATTCTGAGCTATTCATTGTTAATGTTATTTACTCATAAAAATCACTGTCTGAGAATGCAGAGAAATGCATTAAAATGTGTAATGCAATGGAAGCTTTGGATCAAACTCAGATCTGTGCCAGGAAAGGAAAAGATCCCATCCCCAGGTACTCTCCAGATGTGCAGAACTAGGAAGTTATAGATGGACACATAAACTTTTTAACCTTTTTTTTTTTTTAATCTTGAAGTTCCTCATGCAAACTTTTTAATGAAATTGCAGCATAAAAATCCATTGCCAAAGGTCACAGCAAAATGTTTCAGCTGAAAAAAAAAGTACAAGGAGCTGGTGAGTCACTTAATGTCCAGTTGAGGACTTAGAAAAATTTAAAGAACTGTATGGAAATAGAACTGTGCTAATCACCTTGGCAAAATTAAAATTGGGATCTCCTGGAACAGGTCTTCTCTAAGTGGTCCCCTTTCCAAATTTATTTGCAATGTGGTTCTTGGAAGAAAAAGAGAAAAAGTAATGGTGCCTGTCTTCATTCCCCCGTCATAGATACCATCTGGATTGCAGGCGAGTCACCCAAATGAAAATTAAGCTTGGTAGGAAAAAAAAAGCCTCTCATGTGTCTTTCTAAGCTGATATTTTTGCTATTTGCATTTTGCACCAAGTGAAACGAGACCAATTTTTCTGGTAGTGAGTGTGTGTTAACATGACTTCTATTTTATTAAGAAGAAAAAAAAAATAATCATGGCAGTCATTTAGCTGTAATGGCCAAGATATAAAATGTCAGTTTTATTTACGGCAAGTAGCTGGGTAGAAAATATGTTCTGGCATCACTTGAGATTTCAAGAACTTTGTTTTTCTTTTTCTCTTATTGCATGAAATAATGCTGTATTCTTAACAAACAAACAAAGCAAAACAAAGACAGAAACAGCCTTCCCCAGCAAGAGGGATCATGTTCTTCTCCCCAGATAACTACCTCCAGAGTGAGGGGACCTGCTAGAAAGGCAAGGACACAAAAATCAAATCCTATGCAATAGGGACTTAAACCCATGCTTTCCCTCTCTGAATTTACATGGCAATCACTGGATAAATGGGCACTCTGGGACTGCTGTTTTCGGCTCTGTTTTTGAATAAAAATTCCATGCTTGGACATGAAAACTGTTCTTGTCCTAAAAAAAAAAAAAAAAAGTGTCACTGAAGTCAGTCCACCCTTGCCACGTGTGCAGCTGTCAATGAACCCACATTTTCCGACAACAAACAAATCCATTGGAAAATTCCTCCCCAGTTCTCAATGATGAGCACTAATTTATTCCTTCTCTGAGTCCCCAGAGCTGCTCCCAGAGTCAGCAATACCCAGACTGTGGCCGGGAAGACGGCAGCCACACTGGGACTCGTGCGTGGCAGCAATCTGGCTTTGTGGTACTGGTACATGAGTGTAACACTGCTGGGTCTCCTGATTTGCACCTCTGATGAACCTACACAGAGGTCTTTAAATCATTCAAACACCACCTGAATCAGCTTCATAAGCAGGTCTGACCACACTGAAGAAGCTAGGATTTCTGGGGATATGTTTTTGCATATAGTTTCATTCTCCCTCGGTTTATTGACTTTCCTGTGGTTTATCTTTATTTATCTCTTTTCTCAAGGAGGCTTCCTTATGAGGCCACTATGCCACTGACCACAGACAGCTGAAAAGCTGTCCTGGTATGGTCCTCTTATCTGGATGTGAAAAATGACATCAGGCAGAGCCCTGCCTCTTCTTACACTGGTAAATTGGACAAGCCAGGTTCTGTAAGCACTTTTTTTAATGCTTCAAAGAGACACTATCTGTCCAAAAGGAGCCGAGTATGGATTTCCAAAAACAGACTCAGATCTCTCAGCCAAGCACATACTGGAGCTCTGGTACTTCTATCCCATGACAGCAGAATTATAAAAAGCAGGGCAGTCCCTGCTACTTTTTAGCTTCTGCTTCTGCTGGCATCCCAGGGTTTCCTTTTACAATCCAGCAGAATTTTGGGACATAGGCCAGAAAATGGGTTCTCAAAATCTGGATCTGCACAGTGTGTAGCCCCAGTTTAAATCATCTTTCCCCATCTCTGGACTGGTTGTTCTGGGAGGCTAACGAGGCTTTGTTAGCAGAAGGGTACAATGGGTCTTCTGAATGCTTTTGAGTGGGCGGGCCCTACTTCCAAAAATAGCTTGCTTTTTCTTCTGTTAATTAATGTAGTGTTAATTGCAGCATTTTCCTTAGACTGAGAAACCTCATCTGCAGCATTTGCCAAACATGGTGTGCAAGGGCTGCATGAGCCAGGCATTTTTAGCTCCTCTAAAAATGAAGGAATTTGAATAAGGAGTGCAACATCCAGGGCAAAGCTGCTGGACTCCCCACAGGAACCAGGAGCTCACCTGCTATCAGAGGGAGTTATGAGTTGAAGGTTTTTGAGCATTTTGCACATAGGTGTCTGTCAGTGCCACTTAGGAGAATGGCTCTGGAGGATGTGTCTCTCTGAGAAGGTAGACAAGCAAGCCCCAAAGACTGGCAAGCAGGAATCTTTAGATATCCAAGACAGGAGTCCAACTGTACTGAGGTAGGGCTTCTTCCACGCAGAGTCACTGCACCATCAAAGTGGTTGAAATAAGCAAAACTCCCTGAAGGATAACGAGATTTCAATCTTACAAGGCCTTGGGAGACTTCAGGAGGTCTTAGGAAGGGCACAGGCAGAGCGGGTCTTACTTCAGGGTAGGGAAATGGGGTAGGAGTTTCTTCCAGCTCTATTTGCCTTAAGTGCTTTATTGATACAGGACTTTGATCTACTGAATGACGACCTTACATAATCCACTGTAAGATGAACAATAAATTGAAGAAAAGTATAAATTGCACATTTTTTTAACAACAGAACAATTTATCTAGGAATGGCCTTGGTCCTCAGTAGCCTGATGCAAAAGTCAGGATAACATGCTGACAATTATGTGGTCCTCAACACAGTTATAAGCTTGACACAGGATACATGAGGTCTGCTCCTCTAATGTGCTGTTGGAGTTTATTTTTGATTTTTGAGTGGATTATTGGCCTGAATTAATTCATTGCTGGTAACGGGACCAAAAAGAGATTGTAGCAGTGAGATACTAGAATAGATGGACTGTGGAAGCCAACTTACCTCTATTGCACAGCACAAAAAGCACAGGAAAATGGGCTGAGAAGAAAATGCTCCTGTAACCACTTCCTCTCCCAAAAGCAGGACTATACATGTCACCCTTAAACTTGTGGACCTTAACTGGCAAAATTGTTCTCTCAGAACCAGAGTAAAGTAATTTCTTTCAAGGCCACGCTTCAGTGATTATCCCAAACAAAGCAATCATCTAGCAAAACAAAAAACCCCCAAATCCCCATATTTCAACCACAGCTGATGCCTAACATGAATGCCTGGAATATTTACAAGAACTGAATTTGTACTGCAGCCTTCACAGTTTCTTTCCTTGGTATTTGCAGTCACATCTACCATGGCAAATGACTGGCATTTACCATGGTGAATGAGTGAGGGAAGAATTTGTAAGGTCATAGAAATCATGGATGTACATGTTATGCACGGTGAATGGTTGGAGAGGAGCAAGTACATTCTCTGATGTTACCCCACCAAAACATAATGTCCCAGTTTCAAGGACCGATTCAATCTAATTAAAGGCCTATTCAACATATCTGTACATTAAGTACAGAATATTAACAATGTTCAGTAGCAACATATGGGAATGCATCTTGGTACAGAGCATGTATTAAGAGCTACACTGTGCCAAAAACTACTCTAAATTATACTGTGTTGGTCTTGAGCAAGTGATGAAGTTACTCAGATTATGCTGCTGTCAGAATTGATCCTAATAAGCAAAGTACAAAAATTAGCATTCCTTGCTGGGCACACACCTTTGAAAACATGTTAAACCAAATTGGAAAATATCTGGGCTGAAGGGTTTGCTGTCAGTGTTGCAGACTCATGCACTCTTCACTGCTAAGGGAAGACATTTTCCTTGAGAAGTTATTTTGCAGCTTGCAGAAGACCAGACTCATCCCTATCCAAAGGGTGCAGCAGAAGCCATGTTAAAAAAGAGTCTTTTTTTAGACAAAAAAATATGTAAAAAATAGAATTTTGGTACCCAGAATAATGGTCTTCTGTGTTCTTTCAGCTGAAGAATTGTCATAGTTTTAAGGCATTATTCTCCTGAGGTTCCTGGTTCAGCAAAATGCTTCAGCACGTGGTTAATTCTAATCACTTAAGTCACCCATTCAAGTCAGAGCTTAAACACTTTGCTGAATTGTGTTTGAAGTGGGGAATGAGAGCTTGAATTTTCAAAAGTCTCTAATTGCAATTAGCTATGCCAAGGGTAGTTTTTCATCTTATTTCTGTATTTGGTGGACAGTTTGGATTAGAAAAGAAATGGCTGCAACTCCTGTTTTATATACAAAACTCTTCTGACTACATGATGGGAGATTGTAATGCAGAGCTTTGTTTTAGAATAGTTTTGCCCTGGAATTTGTTCCAACTTTCTGAAATAGATGCAGAAGTTATCTCAAAATCCCAATCTGTTTTATGAGAGCCTTAGGTCTTGTCATTAAGATACTGTGGCTTAACAAGTTACCAAGCATCAGCTAAGCTGAGGTAATTGTCTGGATGCAAACCTTATAGCAAATGCTTAGCCTAAATGCTGAGTCAATTTATCCCTGGGCAAATGAAGAATAACGTAATTTAACACTTCAGACTAAGCTGAAATGAATCACTGTGTGTTTGCCACAGGCAAAGAGAAGAGATGTAGGGAGTTGCCCCAGCTGAGGAGAGGCATGGTAACTCACAACTCTGGCCACTTGAGAAGTTCAGGCATTTTCACACTGATGGGAATGGAAAACAACTGGTACTTAGCAGTTCTGCCACATTCTTCTACAGGTGTTTAACCACTTACTGGTCTGAGGAGGGAGTCCAAATGCAGCACATTCAGTAGTGACTGAAACGGCCATTTGATGACATACAATGAGGCTGATGGTTCTCAGCCCATTTCTGAAGAATATGTGTCCATCATAGAAAATTGTTCATGTGAAAAGTAGATCTTTGAAAAAGTGAAAAGGGACAATCTGTCCATCTGTATGAAGCTAATGAGATGCCCGGGAAAAAAAGACAGTCAGGGAAAGGTGTGGTAGAAATCTGTATGTATATCTTTGAAAGGGTGAATAGGCAATGATTTCCCACTGTCTCTTCCCATTCAAGAACTGGGGTATATCAAAAGAAGCTAAGTGGCAGGACAAAGAAAGGAAGAGAGGATGCTTTTTCACACATTTTGCAATCCAGCTGTGGAACTTCATGGTGCAGTTTTCTGTGGTTGGGAAAAGTTTATTTGGGTTCAAAAATATTTAGACAAATTCACAAGAGTAAAATGCATGAAAGGGTTTAACAAAAAACGCCCATTTTGGCTCAAGAGGTTAATGAGCCACAAATTTTTTTGAAGTACCTGAAGGAGTCAAACAGAACCTGGATCCATAGGCAAGTGACCACACATATCTGTTGATGGGGGCACAGTGCTTGTGGAGTGTGGGTATATCATGAAGGATGAATGGAGAAACTCTTGCAACCCTTAAAGCTTTTGGAAGACATCAGCTTGTGCATAAAATGTCAGCCTCAGCAGAGAACGAGGGCCAAGACTGGGCCACAGGGGTGAACTCATCTGTTGCTTTAAACCAGAGGCATTTTAAGGAAGTGATTTCTTCAAAGCA
Source organism: Aleadryas rufinucha (assembly GCA_013397815.1). Lineage (NCBI taxonomy): Eukaryota > Metazoa > Chordata > Aves > Passeriformes > Aleadryas > Aleadryas rufinucha. The sequence goes on from VZTH01002835.1 coordinate 216,483, forward strand.
AGGGTAAAGCATTCTGATGTGGTACGTGGAGGGGGGTTAATCTACTGGGAATTTGGCATGTTAAAGTGTGTACAATAATCTTTCAGGCCTCTAGAGTTTGGATTTGATGGGGGTAAGAGGCAGCTGTATGCAGATTTCATGAGGAATGAGGTCAGGAACTGAGGCAATTCTTGCCCGATACCTTTGCCTGGTGATTTTATTACAGCCATGTAAGAAACCAGGGGAACTTAAGACATTTATCAGGAATCATTAGGTTTGATCTATAGACCATAATGACTGAACATAAGATACTGGAAGTAGCAGGACACTTATTAAATATTCATTTACTATTCAGAAAAGGAAGAGAAGTTGTCCAATGTGGTTCAGTAACAGACACAGAGAATCCTTTAAATTACTATTTTCTTAAGGAGAAGGAACTGATTTGAAGCCCATGGAAGTCAAGGACATATTGAGTTATGTGAATATGCCATGTTTTTTTTAAGTCTATGGGAAGACAGCTGGACAAGAGAGCATGACATTCAAGCATCTTTTACAATGGTCAAAAGGTTAAAACTGAGTTTAGCTTGAACCCTGAAGATTTTAAAACTCTATCTCAACTGTCCATGATGAGATGGAGACTTGGTAATTTGCAGAGATCTTTCCCAGTTGCAGGAGCAGACTGAAATAAATTTGATTTCCTTCCACAGAGACAGGCATAAAATTTTCTGCTTGTGAAAGGATATTCAATGGATTAAATGGGCAGTACTCAAGATGAGGGAATAAATGGCAAAGCAGCAGTTCTGCATTGTCCAATATGAGTTTGAGGGGATGGAAAAAGGACCAGACAAAATGGGAGACAGGGTTTCAGGCTGCACTGAAAAATGGATGTATAAAGGAGGACATTGCCTTACAAAGTGTCCAAAACAATAATCTCCAATTCAGCATCAGCAAAGTCTTAGCTGAAGTACAGGGCCCTCATACTTCAAAAAAGGGACAAAGCAACTGGTGAGATCCAGAGGAAAAATAAGAGGCTGACTGAGTATCTAGAAAGCTCTAAAGGAAAGACTGAGAACTTTAGTGTCCAACACACTCTCTACCTTCACTTTTTAAAGAGGACTGGATTTAGAGGAAGATGCTGAAGAGCTCTTGGGTTCTGTGGTGCACAAGAAGAGAGACTGCAGGCTTGAAGAGGCATGGAAAATGTCAGTTTTGCACTGGGAAAATAGCAAGGGGAGTGAGCTCTGAATTGCCTGCCTGGTAATTTGGGGAATCTCCACAGTTGAAGGCTTAAAATGACAAATTAGACATCTATCTGTGAACAGTGATACAGGCTGAACACAGATATAGGCAAGGCATGTACACTTCAACAACCTTCACGTGGGGAGCTGTTGTATCCTGCAGCACCCCCCTAGCTCTGGCTGGCCAATGGACCTGCCCCCGCTCTCTACCCCCCCCGGCATGTTCCGTCCTTGGACCTGTCCCGNGGGAGCTGCTCACAGTGACCTTCCTTCCCAAAGGCCTTCCTTGTCATGGACACTTCTCTAGAGTACCCTTTGTAGAGGAGCAATGGGCACTTCTGTTGTCTTAGATGCACTTACACCTCTTTTAGTCCAGAAACAATGCAAGTACTGTGAGATGCCTACGAAGATTTATGCAGCTTTTGGTCTGATGTCAGAACAAAGAAAAAGAACTGCACAGTGGGAGAAAAGTGCAATTTTTTTTCTTTTTGCCAAGTTAACAATTTAAAACTTTGTAATCAACTTTCTGCCACATCAGAGGCCTTTTCAGAGTATATGATTAATAAAACACTTTTTGATTTACCTTTGTTTGTGTGACTTCTTTATTTATGTGATTTGTTGAAGGCTTCAGAGGTGATATACCAAACCATCCCCAGGGAAAAGTGCCTGGATATTTATAGGTCCCTTTAAATCACCTCCTATCCTTGGGTGTTATGTATTCAGCTCTATAACCACTGTCCTGCTTTCTGCGTTCTGCATCTGTAAATCTCTTGGTGTCCATGGATCATGTTTTTTACTGTTTCTTACACAAGGACAGTGTTATTAACAAGACTGCTAATAAGGGTTGTAGATACTCTGATGGAAACTCCTTGAGACTGGGAAGTGAAAACACATCTAAGTGTCCTTCTCTAACTCTGAGTGCTTATATTAGGATCAGAATCACTGTAGACATTCTGTGCATATATTTAAGAGCAAAAAAGGGGTGCTTCCTAAGGAATACAGATCTAAGACCAAATGTTAAACGTTAATGTCACTCCACAGTCCAGGTAGGGATCCCCACTGGATAACATTCGTGACATGGCTGCCTCTGTTTGGAAGCATCTCAGAGATGACATGCTGAATCCAGGTTAATGAAATGCTATATGGTAGTTAGACTTCTGTTTGTTTTTTGTTTTTGTTTGTTTTTAACATCACCTGGGAAGATCAGCTGTGTCAGTACTTCCTCTCATGTGAAGATCTTTCCCTTTAGAGTTTGCATTTTTGTGGCTCCTTTGAGGACAGTACAAAAAGAATTCCCAGAGACCCAAAAGTATTTTTCACTGGGTTTCTATCACATACATTCCCATGAACAAAACTCTATGGTTTCTACGTGTTTGGTGGAAACCTGTCCCTCTAGAGTCTGTGATTTCAGAAGAATCATTGCTAGGTCTAATTTTAGTCTCTAGTTGATGAATGCAGGCAGAGAGCAAAACAAGCAGCATAGAGTGGTGAGCAATTTCTGGTGAAAAAAGAGTTGCAGAGGAAAGCACAGAAAAGTCACATCTGCTTATATCAAATGTCATAAAGCAAAGACCTTCACGTTTTTTGTTCCTTTACCAGAGAAAATGAGAATCACCACTCAAATTCTTCTTAAAGTCACAGCTTAACTCCAGGATATGTCAAAACTGACCTTTGAGTGTCTAGAGATGCCAAACCCTGTCTACATGGTTTTGGGGTGTCCTGGTGTTAAGCTGTTAGAGTAACATTCAGTTTGATCACCCCACAAACTTCCTTGCATTCAGAAAGCAAAGTAGTTGTCACATCTCCCATCTGTAGGGTTCCAACAGATAAAAATGAATGGTTATATCTTTCAAGAGGCTTAATAAAAATATGTTTTATTTTCCATCCTTTGGGATGTCATACAGATAGCATCATAAAAGTCCCTGGATCATTCAGTTTATGGCTATGATGGAAAACATATTAAAAACTCCCCCCATGATGATAATATTCACTGGGTTCTCCAGCCCCCTCTCCTCCCTGCTGTCAGTCTCTGGTGATGAGTTCAGGTGCAGCAGAAACTCAGGAAAAGTAGTGTGACAGCAGGTTTAATTTCAGTTGGGAACTAAGATGAGGCCAAGATCATTGAAGGTGATTTAAAGAAGGTGGGGTTGAACCTGTCACTAGAGTTTCAAAATGCTCTGTTTTTCTTAATGTATGATTACCCTGGTCCCTATGGATCAACACTGGATTTATGTTTGCACAAATGCTTGGCTGTAAATTAGAAGATGTTTTTGAGCCGTGCTTCACTAGCTCTAAGACATAGATTTGCAGTCCCTGCTGAGCCATCAACCATCCTAGGGGAGATAAGCCAAGAAGAACTTGACTCTGGGGCTCAGAAGCAGTGGTGAAACATGGAGGACTGTCAACATTTCTGGAAGGCATGATGTCTCTTTTACAAACTAGTTGTTTTCCTGTGCTAGGGCTGGGATAAAGAAAGTAGGAGGCATTTGATTTCTCAGGTATCTGTTCTTGCAGTTAAGAGAAGAGCATGACTAAGAGTGGATGGCATTTGAATTTGTATGATTGGAATTGAACCTTGCTCTTGCCTGTTGAGTGAAGATCTTTTCCAGAGGGCAGAATTTCAGGCTTTTTGCAGGTTCTGCAGGCTAGTGTGGCAGCTGCTGCTGGATGGGGTGCTCCTTGCATCTGTCTCTCAGGCTACAGAAACTAATGCCTAACCATGCCACCCCAGCCATCTACTGAGCCTTAGGCAGACCTTTGGGCTATTTGTTCAGCTGGGGCAAGTTTTCCTTCTTAATCTTTTCAGTTTGGCAGGAGCCCTGCTGAGCACACAAGGAAGCTCATCAGCTGCTGGCTCAATGTTTGGACAAGGGGATAACTCCTGCTGGGGCTGGTGAGCTCCACTCCTGTCTAATTTACATTGTTATTTATTCTGCAGGCATTCCTGTGCTTCCTGAGTACAAGCTGGCTTTTCAGCACGTTTACAGCCACACTCCCACAGTGAGCTCAGCAGTGACAGGCAACTGCACACAGAAGCAACAGACCCTTGTGTGGTGGAGAATAATGCTTGTAAACCAGCAATAAGAGGACATCCCCTGCTGTGGAGGACTAAGGAGTCTGACTGAGCAGGTTCCATCTACTTCAGGTTCTGGGGCCTTGTATTTTGTTCAGTCCAGATATGCGTCACTCCCAAGCAAACCTGGAAACTACAAGGTTGTTTGTTCTCCCTCCTCCACGTGATGTTAGAGTGACTCGGTCAATGGTATGTGAGCAAAGGCACATATAATGTGTGCCTCCTAATGTGACCATTGGGTCACTCAGAAGTTCAGACCTGGTTGTCCACCCGGAAAGGGCTGCACAGGGCAGGCATGCACAGGTCTGCGTGACAAAACCACGTGCAGCATCTGAGTGCAGAGCTTGGTGAGCTTACACCAGCTGGTGTATGGCAGGAGGTCACCTGCAGTCCCTGCCTCCACACTGGGATGAGCCAAAATCTCTGGTCTTTAGCCCTGAGAAAAAATGTCTCCTCTTTAGGACTGATGCCACATCTGAGGTTTGATTAAGGTGTACGGAGTAAAAGTCACTTCTCCATGCCAGAGGGAACTATCCATAAGCAGCAAAAGAGATTCTTCACGGCATGAGCTCAGGGATCCTGCCTTGAGCTCTGTTGCCTGGGGCTCAAGGAAGAAGAGAAAGGGGCAGCTGCTCCATCACTCCCACTGGAGTAGTTGTTTCAGCCAGACCTGTGAGGTGATGAGATTAGGAATTTGTACCTCACCAGAATCGTGCATATAGTATCCAAGGTTGGACCCCTGCTGACCCGGGGCGGGAGACGTGAATAGTGGGTCCTGGGGTGATGGAAGACTAGCACTTTGAGAGATCTTTATCTCATAATCTGTATGCAAATTCTCGACGAGCCAGTCCTTGGTTTCTTTTCTGTTTGGTGAAATGAATGTCTCCCTCTACCCCATGAAGAGAAATGTTCCGGACATAAAATCCATTTGCTGTCTCAAAGTACTTGGAACCCTTTGGTGCTCTATGGTCGTTTGAATGTCTGTTCTGACCAGGACATTCTCCTGGAGGAACAAAAAAGAAGAAAACATCACTGTAGACTCCCTCAACCTGTAAACTATATCCTGGAGAGTCTGATGGGTGTGACAAAAATCTCACACTTTATCTTTTCACTGTCACTGCCTCCTCTTGGTGCAGCCTGTCCTGCTCCTGCAAATCAGAGATTAACTTGGGGTGGTCACAACCTCTTGTTAGTGGGAATGCAATCAAAACATGCTGCTCACTTTGAGGAACAGTCGAGTCTACTGGAATGGAGTCAAACCTTGTCAAGGAGGAATGGCTTTGGTGCCTTCTTTGACAACTAAATACCTGTCTGAAACATTCCTAAGACAATTGAGAAGTGGTAAATAAAATATCACTGGATGGACACAGCCTGCTGTAAGAAAAAACCTGAACAAAAATGATGTCTCTTGCAACAGCAGCTGCCAGTGTGGGCTTTTTACTCCATGCTGATTGCCTCCTGGACTAGATCTGCCTGCCACGCAGTGCTCCTGATGGGCACAAGGCTCGGACTAGGCACTGCTGCTCTCAATAGAGTGTCACCTGGGAGGTGATGAAGACAAACAAAGGAAACTCTTTAATTTTTATAGCACTGCTAAGCCCTTTCTTTTTTAGGGTTGGATTTAGCTCAGAGCCCATGGCTGCCTGATGACGTGTGAATGGGATGTCAGTGAGGAACTGACCTTAGAGCTGATGACAAGTTGTACTGGCAAGAACTGGTGTAGCTGAGTGAAGGCTGAAACCACGTAGCAGCAAAACCAAGGTAGGTTTGGCGCAGGGTGCAGGAAGCAGGCACAAATATGTGGGATGGCAACTATGGATTAACATAGAAGCATTATGTCACAGGGATGATTAAGGCATGGGTGGCTCAGGAGAGAACAGCATCTTAGGAAAAAACCCCACCAAAATCAAACAAACAAGGTACGGGACTGTGAAAACCGAGCTGACCTGCCACAGGTGCTGTCTCTGTATCACAGCCCTAATTTAAGTGAAATTTACAGCAAGAATTATGCTTTTCCCCTTCCTCCTCCTTTTCTTGTGGAAGTACTTGTTTTCCTTTACCTGGGAACAGAGGACACCCTCTCTGTAAATCTTTATGGCTTTCTTGCAGTTTTATATTACCTGTGTAGCTCTGTAATACCCTGACTTGGCCCTGCCTTCCCTCAGGAAATTTTCTCGTGTTCAGATTTATATTCAAAGTGGCCCCAGCCGTTCAGGAAGGCAAAGACTATGCAGCTTCTTACATCCTTCCTGTACTATGGGAGAGGATTTTCATGTTACCTAGAGAATTCATTTATGTGATTAGATATACATTCATATGGATCCACACAGTGTTTTGCAAGCAGGCAGGGAGGACATGTTTTGCCCAAACTGGTCCAAAAGCTATGGAAATGCAATCACAAGGTGCTGAGTGGCAACTAATATAATCTACTTTTCAAAAACTCTTATTACCTGGGCTCAGCAATGCACTAAAATGACTGCATTAGATCCCACATGGAGCTGGCTTGTGTTGGGTCAATTCAGAGCACAATATTTCTTGAAGACAGGCCTGACATTTCATCCCGTAGGGTTCTGATTCCTTTTAATGAGGTTTATCAGATTCAGATAGAAAAAACAGAACCACAGGAACAGGAAAATCTCCATGGACCACCAGCCTGGATATCACAGCTGAAGAACCTTTCTGTAAGGACTAGCAAGACCCCAAAATGAAGTGAACAAGACTGATGTTGACAGTTTATTACAGTTCTTGGCTGGATTAGTGAACATACTTTTTTTTTTTTTTTGGTAAGGCATTGTATTTTAAGCCAAAAAATGCTGTGATTTATATATCATTTTAAATTTGAACCAAGAGTTTACTGATGTATTTTCAAAGTAAGGAAATTTCACAGAACTGTGTTGTTCTGGAGCTAGAGCATGTCACAGAGTTGTGTCTGTCTCTGACTACTACCCTGAGTCAGGGCAAGCAAAGCCAGCATTAATCTTCAGGGGTAAATCCACCTACCCCACATTTCTCCCCTTCCCTTCTCTGCTCTTATAGCAGCAGACGCATCCCTGTGGTCTCATGATGAATGTGGTTAGGGAACTGATCTGGTTGAAAACTAGTGGAAGTATAAAAGCCATTCAATTTCAGACGGATGAGCTTTCCAGTCTTAAATATCATATGGCTGGAGCAGGACTGTCTCCTTCAGTTTGTGCTGGGTGATTCTGTCTAGGAGCCAGGCTGAAGCTTTCCCTATGGCTGCTGATGCCACATCAGCACTAGATCACAGGGAGATGTATCCAACACCCCTTCTGACCTGGTGTACCAGGCAAAAGGAGTAAGCCAGAGACTGCAATTCATCTAAGACCATCATCTGCACTGGTTCCTTAGGGGCAATCCCTTGTTCCCTCCAAAGCCTCCTCACTTTGTGCAGTGATGTACAGATGCAGGGATCCTTGTGGATGGACCTTGAGTCCTCAAGGCTTCCTGACCATGATAATGAAGACACCACCCAAGGAAAAGGGTTGATTTAATGTGACTGAAATAACTGAGCTGGCTTCCTGCCTCTGCCCTTTATCTGTATGTAAATTACAATCACTTTTGAGAGCAGGGAGAAGAAAGGCACTACAGCCTCAAGAAGAGTATAGTTTGGTGGGAAGTGTGTTAGAACAGGACCTGCTTAATCTATACAGAGCATTCATGTCCCAGCATCCAGCTAGACATGTACAGACATCTAACTGCCTTTGTCTGTCAGATGCAGTGGGGAGATTGGTGATATACAGCACAAGAAATCAGGCTCCTGCTCTGAATTAACCTCTAAAGAAAATTCTGCTTTGGTTTCAAAGGATGGTGGGTCATTACAGATTTCTAAACTAAACCAAATCACATCTTACGTGTTTGGGAAAGAAAGCAGACAGCTTTATTCAACTTTCCCATCTGAAGTACCTTCAATTGGCAACGTTTTCCTCACATGTTAGAGACGTCTCTTCTGAAACACCCAAAATTCTGGCACCTTATTCCAGCTATTGGTTAGCCATTCTCAAAGCTCTCCGTCTAGATGTGCAGGCGGCTGAGGCCTCAGTTTTACCACAAAATGGTTTCTGTAGGTCCCACAAAGTTCCCTGAGACCTTCCACCAGGGTTCTGACTGTGATTTTTCTGCCCCATTCCCAGGAAGTCACAGTAAGAACCACAAGGCCAGGTCCAAGCTGGCCATCCCCAGAGCACAGAAGAGAAAGCAGGGCAACCAAGGAGCCTATGTTGTCAATTTTCCTGAGACATGTTAAACACCTTGGGGCAGTATTGATGGACACCTTGGAGCTCTGCATGGAGAAGTCAGGTGCTGTGTTGGGCTGTGCTCTGTTATCCTCACATCACCCTCCTTTTTCTGTCCCTGTCCCCTACCTGCTGCCAAATCACTCTTTCCTGTGAAAGGGGTTTGGTTTTGTTTTGGTTTTTGTTTGTTTGTTTTGTTTTGTTTTTGTTTTTGGCCAGGCTCTGGGCTCATCTCTAAGAAATTCAGCAGGGAGAGTGGATACCCCAGAAGACTGTGGGGCAGCACATGAGAACAGGTTTAGTTTACAGAAACACCACATTACAAGACATCTCCAACACAAGTTCTGCAAGGGAAGCTCTTTGTAGAACAAAGATCCCCTAACCCAATTGACCCAGAGTTTCCGACTCCTCTGACACCCATGTCATCCTAACATTTAAATCACAAGTCCTACAGCAAGGGACAAGAAGAACAAAAAGCTTGAGATTTAGGACACAGTTTGTAGGCTAGGGAAACCTGGTTGTGGTTCTTGGCTTCTCCAAGAACTTCCTTCCTGACTTCTTCCAAGTGGTTTAATTTCTTCTGTGTAGCAATGCTTATTGACACAATCTCCTCAGTATTGCTCAGACTGAAAAATGGGGACTGTGTGGCTTTTCTTCTTTTAGATGTTTGTCAGGTCAACTTAGATGAGAAAAGTGTTTGGAGGGTGGAAGAGGAACAACAAAAAGCAATTCAGCTTGAAGGGATACATCCAGCATGGAAAACCTGAACCCAAACATTCAGCTTTGGCAAAGTCATAAACAACCGAAAACAGCATGTGTTGTAATAGAAGCCTTGTGCAAGTGGCCAGTGCTCCAAAGTCAGTCTCTAATAAAGTCATGCACATAATCCACCTGACTTTTGCTGAGGCTTTTCAGTGATGGTGTGAAGCCTCTACAGCAAACTACAACAAACTGTGGACAAAAAAAAGCAGATTGGCTAGAAAAAACTCCCCGTCTTGATAGTTTCAAGCCACCATGTGGAAACTTGTAGCCAAAAAGCATCTTCACAATTGGTGCTTTTCTCCCAGCACAATGCACGTGTGCTTTTGAAGTTTAAGACCTTGTTGTAAAATTCTGAAAGAATGTGAGGACCATCACACACTCAGGGTGAGAGCATAAAGTGTGCTCCTGGCACCTTCCCATTCAGGGAGGAGTTTATTATGATGAGAGTCCTGAAGAACAGATTATATCCCTTCCTCATAGGGAAAAGCAAAATCTCTCTAAAATAATCCATGCCAGATCTGAGCAATGGGAAAAAAAAAATCATTCAAAAAGCCAAATCTGGCAATGGGATTTATCTGGATGGCATGAGTACCTCACACCTGCTGGGCTCCAGGAGAAATTCTCGCTACTTCTGGCACCACCAGGATGCTTGTCCCACACCCTGTCTCTAGTTACAACTCAGCTGCAAAGCACTGAGAAAAAAAATGAATAAAAAGGGACAGAAGTGGGCCTATGAATCAAGGGAAATAAAGTCCTCCTTCTCCCTCTATCTAGCTGATGTGAATCCCCTACAAACTCTAAGCAACAGTGCAAATAGGATCAGCAAAGCATCAATAAACTGCTCTCACCATCCCTTGCAGGAAGACCCATTCATCTCTTCATCCAACCCTTTGTCTTAATCCCAGGTTTTGCCTGATCCTGCCACAGGATCCTAACTTCATCAGAGTCCTCTCTGTAACCATGCACCTTCCCTTTCAGAAGGCTGTTTTGGATAGGCATGCAGGCTTACAGCTGTAAGTATTTCAGTGCTTGTTTAGACTGTCACTGACCAGGAAGCATCTGCAATGACTTTGTATGGAGGAGGCTTGGCAGCAGTACGTTACCATCTGACCTGATGTTGTGGTTGTTTAGCTTTTTTTCCTTATTTACTTATTTTTTTTTAACTTGCTCCTCCAAGGAGATCTGGGATCTGGGACATGTTAAACATTATTTTGCTGACTTTAAATTGCTTTGCAATACTGCAGTCAGCTTGAATGCCAAACTTAAGCCCATAAACTCTATTTTTAGCCTTGAGTTTGTCAGTGCGATGGACACTATCATATCAAAGTATTTAAGGGTTTTTGTGGTAAAACTTCCTCAAAACAATTTTTGCTCAGATGAGAATAGTCTTACTGGAAGCCTATACAGATAGGAGCTATAAAAATTGGGTTTAAAATTGAATCAGGCTGCAGGAAGAAAACAATCCTTTTTTACCACGGCAGCATAAAAGCAGGCTGGTTTTGGAACAGGGATGGGTTTCGTTCATAGCAGACACATAACACCAGCCCAACTCCAGCGTGGTCCTGAATGGCTCCCATGTGTGGAAGCTCCTGTTCTGCAAAACCGTGATGTATTCATGTAACAGAGCTGCTCCTTGTCAGCTAAACCAGTGTGGTTGTTTGCCTTCCTGTCCCTTCAGACATGAACACACACCAAGTTATATTTTGAGCGCCTTTGTGTCAAGGGTCCATTGCCTTGAGAATTATGAGAAGAGAGGCTTACCCTTAGGCAGGTGACTGGCTGGGCTCACTGTGGGTGAAGCCAGTGCTGGACATCCCACATAGCTCCTGTTGGATGGCCAGGAAGCAGGAGCCACATGGAACTCTGTGTGTGAGAGCCATGCAGAAGGGTCAGCAACACCTGTCTATAAAATGAGGCAGAAGTTGATTAGCTTGTAGGTATACAGAGGGTTCTTCATGGAGACATTGATCTTTCAACTTCTGAAACCAGGGAGACAACTGCCTATGGAGAAGGGGGTCTGAGTGCAAATGGACACCTGGATCACCCCCAGGCAGACACCCTCTCTGCAGCACAGCAAGCACACAGTGCTACCATTTCTCTCAGGAGCTCGGATCTACTCTCCAGGAAACTGCTACCAGAAACATGATGCCACATGAAATCCCTGAGCTGTCACCACAGCAGAGTAAAGCTGTCAACTGTGTTTGAGCTTATGGATGTTTTAGACAGACACTAGAGGACCAGGGGGTTGGTTGGATGTTCTTCATCTCCAGGAATATCATTGGGAAGGTTGTTGGGGAGTGTATTTATTTTCATTTGTTGACTTGGTTCTTTATTTTGTTGTCCCTTCTGCACTGAAACAAACAACCTATGGAATTAGAAAGCTGTGGAAGAATAGATTTTACCTGACAACTCAAAAGCACCTTTGTGAAATCTGATGGACACTCTTGGACTTGTCTGAAAATCAGGAAATTTTTCATGGTAAATGTGCCATATCTACCCAAGAATGAAGAATATAAATGAGTCTCATATGATTACAGCTGGGTGAATAAATGAGACATACAGATGAGGAAAAAAGACATTACTGATGAAAAATTATCTTTGAATATCACAGCAATTTACTACCTACTTTAACTGCAGAGGACTTTCCAGATATCTTAACTGGACAGGAGGATACTGCCATTACTAGGTTCTTACAGATTATATTTTAAGGAAAAAGATGAACTAAAGAAAAAGGTGTTGAGATCATGAGTAGCAGCCTGAAATGACATGCTGAATGCTTATTCCCTCAGGCTTTCATTAAGATAGACAGATGATGGATTGAGGTCTGGTTCAGCTTCTCCTGGTGCTTCTGGGGCTGCAGATACTCATCTTGGTTTCTTAGATAGCTTTTCATGGCCCATTGGGTGGTGGGCAGCTTTCAGCTTGTGCGCTATCCTCTTTTGGCTATATCTGCACTATTTTCACACCAGAGCCCGGAGAGAAACCGGGGCAATGTCATCCCTTTCACCCACAGGGCTTCCTAATGGGCAGATTCATTGCGGATTGTACCTAAATCACTAAATCACCTCATGGACTGTGATGGCATCAGTAATGTTTTTGGTACTGTCGTGGTTTGACACTGGCCCAATGCCAGGCATCCATGAGAGTCGCTTGCTCACCCTCCCCTGCCACAGCTGAGCAGAGGAGAGAGGGTAAAAAAAGTTAACGAAGGCTTCATTATTTGAGATAAGGACTGGGAGAAAACACTTCAAGGGCAAAACAGGCTTAACTTAAAGTTACAAAGTGATTTTATTGCTAACAGAATCAGAGGAGGATAATGAGAAGTAAAATAAGCCCTTAAAAACACCTTTTCCCCCCCAGCCCCTCCCTCCTTCCCACTGACAGCGCAGGGAGACAGGGCGTGGGGGTTTGGTCAGTTCATCACCGAGATTTCCTTCCACTGCTCTGGGAGAGGAGCCTTCCCCTGTGAGGCCGTGGGGTCTCTCCCACAGGAGATAGTTCTCCATGAACTTCCCTGGCGTGGGTCCACTCTCATGAGCAGCAGCCAAACCTCACCTGCTGCNAACTGCTACCCAAAACCAGGCCATGCAAAACCAATACAGGTACACAATGGTGCATGGTCTAAAACCCACTCAGGACTTGTTGGCTTCTTGTCTGAGAGAGACTCTGGCCCTGCAGCAATCACAATGTTTCAGGAGAGGACTCTAGCTGAGACTTTGTAGCATAGATGCAAATGCTTCTTGGGAAGCAGCAGACCCACTAGAAAGAAAGGCAGCAATTAAAAGGTCTTGCCCTTTTAATTGAAAATTAAATTGAAAAGACCCATGTGCAGAGCGCACTGTGCCCAAACCCACGTATTTGTGCTTGCAAACTGCGCTTTCACAAGAATGTGCTTAAAACCTGGCCCAGGTCAAGTCTCAACTGGAAGAAATTTACTCAAATGATCCATCTGGAGGTGTTCAACCACCAGACTTTGCTTCTGGAATATAAGTGTTCCTGGCTTTGGGCACTCATTCCCAGGCAAGGCTAATGGTGCACAGCTGCGTCACACCCCCATGGGAACAGGGCTCACATCTCGCATCTGGACGCCAGCCTGTCAGACCCACCACCTTGCAGCCTGGCGCTGCTAGATACACCTTTCCCAAGTTTTCCCTCACTCTTCAATGACTTCTTGACTCACTCTCAAGCTCTAGATGACACAAAAAGATGCATTTTCACATGTTTATGCAATGGCACGTCCTTTTTCTGCCCAGTGAACCCCCTAAGGTCAGTCCTTTCTCCAAAGAAACTGAAAAATCGCCATAGGAGTCATGCCTGGCTCCTGCTCTGACAACGTCATGGTTTTCATTGGATTTAGGCTCACCAAGTGGTGCTTAATCAGCTTCCAGGATGTGTCTGGTTTATAGCATCTGGATTCACAACAGCAAAAGTGGGTCCCATCATGTGTGATGCATGATAGCCATATTTAATTTTCATACCAACACCAGATGCCTTAGAAACTGGACAGTTTGTGTAAGTGCTGAACCTCTTATTTTCTTTAACTTCACCACAATTTCATCAGCATCAAACAGGCTGAAGCATTCCTGGGAAGTGACCAATCAAACCACATTAATTATTAAAAAATAAAAATAGACAAAGTGTGCTTTTTTTCCTTGTGTCTACTAAACCAAGTGCTAGAAGGAATTTCCACCCCCGCAAACGAAGATTTATTCTTTGAAAAAACTTAAATAAAAAAAAGCAAAAGACAAAAATAATCTCTTTTCATCTTTCCAACTAACATTGCCTTTGAGCAAATTGGAAATAATTCAGTTGTTATAATTTTAGCTGGAGGTGATGATAGCTGAGAACTCTTATTTGTTTGCATGGTGTCTGACTGCAGGGTCCAAAAGTCTGTATTGCAACTTTCCTATAGAAATGTGACTTAAAGTCTTTCTGTGTGTGAAGGGAGAGGGCACAAGTAGGCTATACGGACATATCTTTAATTGCTCTTTTGTAAATAAGGGATTTCAAGAAGGAGCTCTCATTCGTTCTCCTGTTAAACAAGCTGCCGTGATTTTCTTGGTAAAGAAAATGACCTACAGACAATGCTGGGAAAACACTGCTGGGAACACATTCAGCAGGAATGGATAGTCTCCTTTGTAGGACTGTAATTATTAGAGGGAACCCCTAGCAGGGGTTATTGCATTTAGGCTCTTCAGGTGAATACACACTCACAGGAGAGCAAACACCAAATCGAGAAGCAGATTTTGGCAAACAGTTACAAAAACTGTGATCACAAGTTTGGAAAATTTGTTACGTGATTAGGCAGGATCTGAGAATCTTTTCCCGGATTCATGGCAGAATTTCCACAGAATCTGGGAATAATCTTTATTCTTCAAATTCGGTGGCATATGGGAAAGTGAATGTTCACCGACAGGATGCTGCTGCCTCTGAGATCTTTAAGTGCATGCTCTTTATGAGGTACAATCAATCTTCCAAGCCTTGAATCCAAACCTTCCCTCTAGAAATTCAGAGCAGTATGGATGTGATGCCCTAAAGCTCTGTCCTGTATGGGCTTCCAAGAAATTTCAGCTGATCTGGAAGGATCAGATTTTCAGATGATGGGTTTCAATTTCCATCAGCTGAAATTGCAGAGAGTTAAGATTCACGATCGCACACCACAGATCAGGTGAATATGGGACAGGCAAACATCTGAGGTGAGATGTGAGTAAACCTGGGCAAATATTTTACACACAGAAGAATTTTCATCTGGATCACTTCCAGAATAGGATACTAAATATGCTACTTTTGCCTTAAAGCTCAAAATACTGTTTTTTTCCTTCCCCACCACAATAACTGAATATAAGAAGATATGTTTGCTTTCCTCCCTAAGCATAAGCCATTGGAAAATAAAAGACCTCATTCAATGAGCATCCCTAGCAGGAAGCATCAAGAGAAAGGGGAAGATTACAGACATCAGCAGTGCAGAACAGAACTGCTCTTGACAAGCAAACATTGCAAGATTTACTGGAAGGCATCAACTGCTTTTATAGACTCCTATTCTTCCCTTATGTTTTCACTTCATTTGGCCACAGAAATCTCAATCCATTCTCTCGATCCTTTACCTCTCTCTGAGCTGGGTGCTGGGAATTTGCTTGATGAGGCACTTTGTATTATTCTATTTCTGTTATTCCTAAGTTCTCCTCATTTTAGTGTAGAATGTGCTCTAAGTTATGGTGCTTACAGCCAGTTGCTAGTCTTTTCTACATGTCTCAGGGCTGTCTGCAGTTACTCTGAGTATGAATGCTCAAGTTTTATGAGGAGGATAAGAAAAACCCTGCTTCATTTTTCTTTCTGTCCTTGCTGCAAGACAAATGTGTAGCTGCTTTCCTGTTAGCAGCGTTCAGATAACCCCCAGTATATGTGGAAGGGTCGCCAGACTCCTATTACCAGGAATTGCAAGGCTAATTCACTGCTGTCCTTCCTAGAAATTTGGCTCCAAGTGCTCCTTAAAAAAAAAAAAAGGGGAGAAAAAAAGGGGAAAAAAAGAAAAAAAATCCACCCAAACTTTATATTGTTAATGTTGTTAATTTGGCTCTGAGTTTGCCAAGTTTGTGTCATGAATATTGCCCTGTCCCTTCACGTGTTCTCCGATAAAGTAGGCAGATTGAAATTTTACCCTCCCTGACCTACTTGGGAATTTCAGTCTTCTTTCTATTCCTGCTTCCTCATCAAATTTACTAAGGGTCTTATAGCACACTGCAAACTAACCATGGACAGAGGGAAATATATTGAATAAGCAACTGCCCCAGCTATCCAAACAAGCTGCCCCTTTCCCAGCCCATGCTGGGAGCTCTTGGGTTTGCCCCCTGAGTACAGGCGCTCTCATGCTTTGTTCTGATTGAATTTTCAATGACCCAAAGTCTCTTCCAGGGAAAAATCAGAGAAAAACACACAGCTGGATGTAGTCATAGGCTAATTTAGAGGATGACTGAATGAGGACATGGTGCAATGTGACATAAAGTAAATGTGTTTGCATCCCTGAAAAGTTCTTGGCTGAGTGAAGCTCTCACCAGGGATGTTGGTGTTTTTGCTTAGGCCACCCTATCAAAGCTGTCTTGGTGGTTTTTTGACCCATATTCCTGAAGTTTAGGACAGAGAAAGGACTTTAATCTGGACTACCAAGGGATAATATGTAAAAATACGCCCCACAGGTGTTAGTCCATCAGAAAGCTGTGGCTGGACCTGATCAGGACTACATCATTAAGGTGCCTTGTTAAAATGACATTGTTCCTCAAGCGCCTCCTCTCCATAAAATGTCAGAGCTCTGAGCAACACTGTTCAGATATTGCTGGATATAAGGCATTGCTATCTTCTTCAAAACCAGTGAAGTATTAAATGTTCAAATTACTCACTGATTTCCTTTACTAGGACCATTTGTAACTCTGTCACCAAAGTAGTTTCAGAGCAATGATTAGTTATTACTCAATCCTGTTGACAAAGATCTACCAGTTCAAAGTAGTGAGGCTGAAGTAATACTAATTCCTCTAGATAAAAATCCAAACAACCCAAAATCAAAAACCCAAGGAGCTGTCCTGTTGTCTGTTCTCATCTGACTTCAAGCTATTGGCTTTGGCAAGCAAACTGGCTTTGGCAGGCTGCTCTCCTTGGTCATCTTTAGTAAGAAGCCACTTCTTAGACATGTATGCTTGCATCTTTGCTTCCTTACACACACTGAGGAGAGAAATGGAGTTTCTACAACCTCATTCACCAGGCTATATCAACAACTTGTCATAAGTTGTCATGAATTATATTGGATATGTTCTTTTTGCTACTGTTACTTGCAGATTCCAGTTTTGAATGAAAATGCTCTCAAGTTCTTTTTCTTCATCACTGTAGTTAGAAAAATAAGTTTGATTATTAGACTCCATATTACTTCTTTTCATTTATGGCATAAAACTCATGCTAAATCCTTGGCGTTAATTCTTTTGGCTACATAGACATTAACAGGAACTTTGCTATCAGAAATATATTCCCCAAATGCTTTTGTGTGCATCAGTCCTGGAGAAATAAGTGGCAACTTAGGAATGACATTCAAGTTTTAAGCCCAACAATCTTAAAGAAACCTAAGGATTTAGATGACCTTTGTCTAGTCTCACTCATCATTACTTAGTTCCTTATCTTGGGTTTCCTCAGACTTTTGTTACATGCTTCGTTTAGGTCTGGGTCGGTTGAAGAGTGACAGTAGAGCCCCTTGGATAGGATACTTTCTAAACCTCCCAGAGAGTGGCATTGTTTAGGCTGTCCAACAAGAGGACACAAAAAATCAAACAGGTAAGCACAGCCCTTGAGGTAAACAGCAGCAGCACACAAAGGTCACAGACCAGGGAAAAATATCTTGCAGACAGACAGGAGTGTTGACTGCAAGGGCTTTCAGTAGAGAATGTTTCTGTTCCAACCTTCTCACCACACATGATTTTACAAGAAAGCATCATTATAAAATAAACTAAATCCAAACATTCAATAAAGGTAGGTTTCCCAGCTTGATGATGAAATATCTGATCAAATGTAGATTGTTTCAGCTCAGAACAGCTGCTAATATAGGGGATATATATCTTGGGATAAGTATGGCCTGGTCTCAACTAGGAGGATGATGTTTTGGGGTCTCATTCATAAGCATAAAAAGTTGAAAGATTGTCTTAAGACTTGTGTTGACTTCATGAGAGCAATGGCTCCTTCCCCAGCCGATCTCTCTGCTATTTTAGTCAGCTGACTCTTTTCCAGAGGGAGATAGTTTTTGTTTGTTTGTTCAGGGAGAGGAAGGGAAGAGAGAGCAAAAGCCCCAAAAATCCCAACTAAATAAACCAAAACCACTACAAAAGAGTTTGGGTTTGTCCTGTGGTGGGACATGAAAAAATTCTGAAGTCTCAGAGAGCTTCACAGGATGAGAAAACCATTATCTGCACAGATTTATTTGCAAAGAAACATTTAAGAAAAAAAAAGGAATCTGAATTATCTTTTTTCCAAACAGATTATTTAACTCAAAATAACTTGGACAAGTTCATTTGTCCCTAAGATCATTGAAATTCTATCTTAAATACACTTCTTTTCCTAAGATTTAAGTCATCAATTTTGCTCCCAGAGTGAATTAAGGTAAATCAGACTGAAGCCACATTAATACGAAATGAGATAGTCTAACCAGGGGTCCAGTTTAGTTTAGGCATCAGCTTTATATTCAGCCCCCCAGTTAATTAAGATGAACAATGCTGCTATCCTGTGTAGGCAAAGCTGTGACAGGAGCTTCTGACAGTCTACTGAAGTCCAAAAGCATCTTTGCTGCTAACACCCTATGAGGAATGTGCTCTGGAGCCAACACTAGTAAATTTTCAAGTAGTCATCAAGATTCTTTTTGAAGCCACTGTTCTTCTGTAAAGGGAAGATGGTGACAACACTTGTCCCTTTATTCCTCCTTTCTGATGATTCCTTGCTCACTCTTTGGCATGCCATCAGACCTGCTTTACCTTTACTCACTTTTTCTTTAGGATATATATGCCTTGCCAGATTATTTAGGGTATCTATTTAGGATATATATTCTAGAGAATATGATTCTTTGTAATTCACTGATATAGTCAATCAAAGATTTGTCATATTCAGTAAGAGCTTGAGCATCTGGGGTTGCAACAGCTAATTCTAAACCAAAAATAAAACACATCCTACGACTGTAGGATACAAGCTATTCTGACTATCAAAAGTCGTCAGATAACCTATGCCTTTTGTCATGGGGTTTCTTGCATTTATCCTAGAGCAGCTGCCACTGGTTAGCATCATCAGACAGACCAGTCCTCAGTATCAACAGCTTTTTGTTGTGGGTGAGTGGCCTGTCTTATTTCATGTTCAATGCTAACACTATAATCATGTGCACTAACCCTTTATGTGGCACATCTTGGAGGAACAGCCTGTTTGCAAAGGCACATGAAGGAACTTGAGCAGTGCCTCATGGGTCTGATCACAGGCTCAGACATGCCTTCCTTACACTGCCAAGTCCGAAGGCAATCTACTCAGTGCCTTGGTTTGCTAGCACATGAGAACGCACTTCTCACTTTTTATTCATAGACTCTTTTTTTATGTTGTCCCGGCAACATGCTCTGCTCCCCTCATCTACCCTCCTCTTATTTAAAAGCACGGAGTTTGGTCAGATGAAAGCTCCTTTGGGCCTCCAGCATCACATCCAAACCTTGTTTAACAGGGACTTGACACCTGACTATATTAGCAGAATCCTTGGACAAAGATGTGTGTTTCTCATGTCTTGGTTACTGTGCAATAGTCAGCAGATTTTCATTGCTTTTCAGTTTTTCCCAGGTGTAATGCACTTCCTGCTGACGGGGCAGATAGTAAGGGTCAACTCCTGGTCTTTTACCGGAGTTGGATGTGGGATATCCAGACAAGATGTTGGCAATCTTCAGAATTCAGACCTTTGTTGGCTGTCCAGGGAATGGCCATGGGGTGTACAGAACCTCAGCCTGAACTGTAGAAAGAGAAATATCATGCATGGGTCCCAACTGCAGCACTAAGATCCTTTTCTCTTCCCTAGGAAATTTACATGCATGATTTAGGCAGGGTTAAAGAAAAAGGGGATTAGTAAAGAAGTAAGTAAAGAAAGTTATTAGATGGAGTTGTCTGCTTTGCTTAACTATATCAGATAAAGGAGGCATAGAATTAAGAAAGAGTACTGTTTCAAAATATAGAACAAACGGAGGAAATTCTCCTCTGCCTGAGCCTGCAGACTGTTTCACTGTTTGGACTGTAGGTTCCTTGGCTCTCGGAGGTAATTCCAAGCATCACAACTAGAGCTGAGAAAAAATTATGAATCTCCATCCCAAGGGAGAATCTGACATTTTAAAATTTGTTTTAGATTCCAAATATGAGGTTAAAGAAAAAAAATTAAAAAAAATTCCAGAATTTCTAATCTGCAGAAAATGTCAAAAGTGTTTTTTATTAGTAGTAAATGTCAAAACATCTTGTTTTGACATTTAAAATGTAAATAATGGAAGCACTTAATCCCTGAGACAGCCTACAGAGGATCCCTTCCTCTGAGGTAATTTTAGCACTTAGTTTCAGCTTCATCATTATGTTGCCTCCTGGGAATTGTTGTCCAAGCCTTCTATAAGCTAGTAATCAGATTGACTACATCTCCCATTAAACTACCCAAACAGGAGTGGCATCAAGTGTCAAAAAATGTTCCAACTTTTGTTTGCCTTAGGGGATATGTAGTTTTCTAGGAAATCTGCAGTCCTAAAAGGGAGAATGGGTGCCTGATCATTTCAGAGTACCATAAGGATACACACCATGACACAGATTTAGAAATAAAGCACTTTGAGATCTTGTAAGGAAAGACACATTTGGGCAGTAGTTTAGGCAACTGAAATCCAACCAGGTTTTCCCCCTACCTCTAAAATGATGTTTTGCTGCAGAAAGTTTTGATATTCCTGTATACCAGTGGAAAACTATCTTACCCAGTGCAGGTAAGCTTTTGCTACAGCATATCATACCTTGTGCTAGTAAAGCAGGGCTACTGTTCAGCTGCTTCTGGTCATCCACTGCATAAACTGGGGGCAGGAGAAGGGAAATGAGGAAGATCTGTTGGGTTCATTCCTCGAGTCAACTTTGAGATCTAAGTAATAATGAAACAGTGACATAAAGCAGCTTGCGGTCACATAGTGAACCTTGCCCCTCTATTGGCCTTTAGCAGATCTTGCTGCTTTTCTAGCGATTGCTCTAATACCTTCGTAGTGCTGGGTGCCCAGGACTGATATAGCTCAACACTTCAGAGATTGCATGTTCCCCTGTAGCTCCTCCAGTGCCCATTTGAGGAAAGGATCTGTGTGTCTCAAACGTCCTCACTTCCTAACCCCTCTTGGGGGCTCATTGCCTCTCATGTCTGGCTGACACGTGGTTTTGCTGTGCAGCCTAAAGCCCTGGGACAGTGATGTCTGGAGTTCAGGTCTTGCCCCCGTGCAGGAGCACATCTGCAGCTGCACATAGGACCACTCGCTTTCCACAAATATGTGTGGTGGCTCCCTCTTCTCTCCAGGATTGGATTACATGCTCAAGGCATGCAGAAGGCAGTTTTCTGTCCCAACACATGTGGATCTCCCAGCACTGCTCAAGGGTCAAAAGAACATGTAGGTGGAAACCACAAACCACAAAGGTTGCCTTAACCAAGGCAAGGTTAAGAGTCTCCTGAATTTTAGTGTACACCTGATGGTAGCCTTTGTGCTGCTATTAATATTGTGTTCTCCGAGGCTTCTTCTCAGCCAGGAACACAAATGCAGTTTATAAAAGGTAGAGAAACCAAGGTCTATAGAGGGAGAAAGTGACTTACTAGAGGGAATGATCCTGTTCAGCAAACTAGTGACAGGGCACGGAGTCTGGAAATCCAAAAGAGGGAGTCCCAAAATATCATACCACATCTACACATCTGTTTTCATGGTGTGAAAGATTAGAGGAGAGAATGCAAATTCTTGTCTGCAGTAAAAAACAGGGACTAGGCCATTTCCTCCTTTGAGTAAAGTTAACTGTGAAGGAAACATGTCAATGGATATAAAAATTAATTCAGAAAAAGAAATTATTCCATGATGGATTTGGATAACATGAAAAGTGTGGGAGAAAGGCTTTTTTAGAGCTTGTCTGTTTTAGCTGGCATGAACTACTCACTAGTGAGCCGTAGGATTGATTTGTGCAGTATTAATGACTGTAGAAACACCACTGCATGGAGCATGGGGCTTCATCCCATGTGGATATGAATAGGATGAATTAACAAAAAGGCTGAAGAATTCAACCCAGTTTCCCAAGTCTCCATCTCTGTTCCAGAGAGAGAAACTTCATCCCTGGAAGGTGACAAAACCAAAGTATCATAGAGCAATTGAGCTAGGTAGAAAATGTAGCAGGTGGGTGAAGAAAGAGCAGAGATGGATTCACCTATGGTCTCAACTGTACTGCAGATGACTGTGCCATTAGAACTTGAAACAGGGTTGCTGTTGAAAACAAGTGAATAAATTTGACTTGTAACTTGGAGCTCATTCTTTTTGGGGCTGGGGCGGGTGGAAGCATTGCAATTGTTTTCATCACCTCTCTGGAAAAAGAGGAAACCTTCCCCTGTTACTCAAGCAGTCCCTGAGAACCTCTTCTGGCCTGCTCCAGCTGACCTCCAGCAGGATGACAGGCCACCAGAGGCCCGATGAACGCTGACGGCTCTGAGCCCTCCGCCAGCAGAGCGAATGGCCTCGCTGGCGGGAGCGCAGAGCAATAAACATCCCAGAGATGCTGCCGAGCAGGTCCGTTTCCTGCACGCAAGCTGCACATTGTAAAAACTGGGGCTCGGGTTCTCTTTCCTGTTTGCACTGGAGCAGACCGCAGAAATTGCACAATCCTCCAGGCCAGACCCAAGGTGAATTGTGGGATGATAGGTTCCAAGGCAATATTTCACACTTGCTGAAAAAGTGATACAGCCCAGGGGAGGGGGCTGTAATTAGGGGGAGCAGTGACAACTCACAGACAAAGTGATTCCCTAAGTAGAGGAAGAAACAAAAGCTCATTCCAAAGACTCTCACTTGTGTGGATTCTCTAGTGTTCAATAAAAGGTGTGATCCCTGAGTAAGAAAGTCTTTCTCCTTTCTCCACTTGCTTATTTTGATGAAATATGATAGTCACAATATTTTTAGGCATTCTTTCCTGCCTGTCAGGTTACAAAGCTGTTAGCTGCAAGTCATACGGGCTGACACATAAACAACATGATCACATTAAACTCCGTTTCCCAGGAAAAGCACTCTAGAGTAAAAGTTTTGATTTGGTGAAGACATCTGCAGAGGTGGTGGGGAGGAAGGTAGCAACTTTCGGATGAATAACAGTAGGTGCTTGAAGAGAAAAGAAAGTTTCTTTTTTCTGTCTGTAAATGTCTTCTGGAGGGAGTTTTTCTTCCTGTAAAAAATGCTTTTAAAAAAATGCTATACTGGAAAAGAAAAAGGGAAACAGATAAAATCAGCAAAACACTCATCAAAATGTCTGGTTATACATTTTTCAGCAAATACATATAGATAGAAAGACAGATAGATAGATAGATAGATAGATAGATAGATAGATAGAAATACATAAGTATTTGATTCCAGCAAACAGACAACTGTTCTGTGGGACCAATGGTGTCATTTACCTAGCATGAAACTTGAGAACTACAAATGCAGCAGTTTATTCCTGGACACAGGAGAGATAAAATTTTAACATAGAGAGAGAAAGGATGAAAGTTATGCCAATAACTGGAACCTGCTTGGCTGATCAGCACATTGACTCCTGTGGAGGTGGAGACAGCAGACAGCTCTTGGTAAGATGACATTTGTCCATCTGATCAAGACTGGCCCCATGCTCTATGAGAAGATGACTGACTCTGCTGTTGTTCAGACCTTCTGGTGTGGATCAGGAACAGACTACTGGTAAAACAAGACTCAGACTCATACCTCAGTGTTCTTAGCTAAGGTGTCAGAGCCATCACTGAATTCTGTGGCAAAATCATGGAAGCTACCTTGATCTTGAAATGTCACTGTTTTTTCCATTTCTCTCACTCTGGAAAGGGCAGTCATCCATAAATCTGCTCAGGGATGAGGTAGCAGAATGACTTTAAATATTCTATTTTATACCATCTTTGCCTCTCTGACTCAGTGGCCTGCAGTACTGCTGTGCATATGTACACATGTTCATCCATCCCTCTCTGCAGCTCTAACTCCACTTGGCAGATGCAGAGAACCAGAAAGAAGATCAAGGGCTCTTCCAAGGCAAAGAACATGTTCCTCCCAGCCTTGGGGACTTATTTCTGTTGCCTCCTCTTGTACAAGTCTCACCTGTCCTTTTTGGAGGGACTGTGTGCCATTCCATGCACAGGAACTGCAGGAACTGGTTTCCAAGCCCCAGAAGAGAAGTCGTGGGTCATCCTGGAGCAAGGTTTTTTGCATGCTTTGCTTTAAACATTAAGCTTTCAGCAGTGTCAAGCCAGAAATGGACACATGAAGGTGGCAACAGGACTGATCTAGCATCATGCTCAAGATTAGTTTCAAAAGTTTTTCTACCATGAATGAATGGACCTCAGAAAATGTATAGTTATTGATTAAGGCATGAATTCAACTTCAGTTGTAGGCAGAAGGTTTCCTCTTGTCACCTTTGCATGCAAAAAGAACAACTGCTGTAATTTACTTTTATTTTGAAAAATCTGTATTTGGCAATGAAACAACAAGAAGTGACTCTATCTCTCCATTCCAAAAAAATCTAAGAGTAAACAAAAGCAGTCTCTGCAAGAAAGCATGATAAAGAGGAATCTCTTCTGGAGCAGGTTGCAGAAGCCTGAGAATAAAATGATAGCCATAGAGGTGAACAGGTCAAGCCTTTAAAAAAATGGGATCATGGATGACCTACACAAGAACCAATGTTTCTAGTATCAGACTGAAAATTGGGAAGTTTTTTGACAAGGTCAGTGAAAGCCTTCTCTGGAGAGGCAGATATAGGAAAGAAAGCTGACACCTTATGCAGCGTCTCCTCTTGAAGGGAAGAGCTTCCTGATGACTAATGCAACACCTATGAAAAACACACTCATATAGTATCTCTCAAAAAATATAATATTTATTCCCTTTTCCCCATCCATAAAGCCCAGCTATTTTGCACTGAATATTTGCTTTCAAGGGTGCATTGCTAGAAATAAGTAACAAATCTGTAATAGCTGAGCAAATACCCTGGCTCCACGTCTCCAAAATTCAGTGTGAACAAAAAACAGATGTGATCCCAACAAAGTGGCATCTTCTTTTGTACCAGATGGGACTCCTGCATCCCTTTCCTATTGGCTAAATATAACTGGGGGGAAACAATAGTACACAGAGCACTGAGGTTGGGTGATATGAGGCAGGATTGTTTCCTTTATCCTAGAACCTAGTGACAGATCTCTGAATGGGCATTAAGTGGGAAATAATAGTGTAAATTTCACCCATTTTTTCCTGTCTAATTCTTCTACCTGGTTGGGCATTATGGACTGCAAAGTATTTCCTAACTTTGGTTTTGCTTTTAATTGCAATTTGCATCCCCCTTTCAACCTTAACTGCTATCGTGGGCCTTTGCTACTGCTGTGTTATAGACAACAGCAGCAGCAGTAAGAATTTTAAAAATAGAGCAGGAAATTTAACAACTGTACAAAACTCCTTACCCTGGAGAGTCATTGTTTATACTCCTTCATGTATGCTAGCAATAATTATACTAAAGTCTGTTAGGAAAAAGGGTCCATTTTACATCAGAGGAGAAAATGTAAAATTTTTTTCCTCCTAAACTGAATACAAAGACTGTTTCATTAAATGTGGCTTTTTGGTAAAAAAATGGAACAAAAAGTCTACCCATAAAAATTCCCATTTAAGAAAAGTCCTTTCCATTCAAAAATCCAACAGCTGAATAGAAAATGTGGATCTCTTCTTTAAAATTGGGGAAAAAATCCAAGTTGACCTTAGTTTTTTCTGTTATACAGAGCTGCTGGTTCGGAGACACCCCACAGACACACCACATACTTCAACCTCCTGCATGTGTCATCCAAAGCAGGAATGCCAGGCTCATCTTCCTCTAGTCTAGTCTTACTGATGAAATTACAGGTTTATTGTGAATATATACCAGTCCTGGTGAGCATGTGCCCAGAAATAACAGTGAAGTAGTGGGAGGTCTCTGGCTTGAGCGATACAACATTCAAATACTGACAACAGGCTCACAGACCCAAACTGATCTTTAATGTACCTCCTCAGCCTAAGGAAACTTCACTGTCAGTTTGGCTGAACATTTCCAGCATTTCAAATGGAACTTCATGGGATAGGTTCTTCTCCTCTCATTTCAGAGACAAGTTTCACCCTTTTGCAAGTCACAAGACAGAATTTTTCATTGCTTGAATTGAGCGGAAGTCTTCACCCAACATAGCAACCTCTCCTCTAAACCCTAAATGGCTGCCACAGCAATCGTGCAATTAGGTTCTACTTTGGGTAGAATGATTCATGCTTCAATAAATTCAATTTCAACAAGACATAATTATGGTGAGTCACATAATCACAGATTAATCACAGCACCTCCCATTTAGCAGTCAAAACAGTGAAGGATTCCAAATGCGATGCATATGATGCTTCTCAGCTTTTGTTTCACTTGATTTCATTTCTTCTTTATTGGTTGATCCTATACAAGCTCTAGGAGAAGGTTTCTGGGGTTGCACAGAGATATGTAAGACAGGATGGAGGCCAACTTATATTTTTTTTTTCCTTTTTTTTTTTTTTAACGTTTTCCATGTGCTGAATGAATCGGAAAGATAATGAATGTTGACAGAAACAATGATTTCAGCAAGAACCTGAGGGTCTCTTATTTTCTGCTGAGCTCCCCTTGAAACAGTGAATTGTTAGTGGGATTGAAGATATCCTGTGTCTTCTGAGAGCACACAAAAGGGGCCTCATATTTGGAATTCTTCTGTTGAATTAGTTCTTCAGAGATGCAGGGGGTGAGAAACTTTTTCACGCTAATGTCTGGGCTTTCTGTTCCTATCAGCCATAATCAAGATACTTGAAAATATCTTTTAGAGATTCCCTCCTGCTCACTGCTGACCTTAAGCATCTTGTGTCTATGCTGGCTCCCACCACAGCTGACGTACGGAGCTGTGTCTCCTCCTCTGTCCTTGCTTCATTTTTACTGTTGCTTAATGTGGAGACTGAGAAGGGGTCAGTCACTCAGCAGAAGCTATGCTCAGCTTGTCTTCTTTGAACATCACTCTCAGCCTCATGTACACTTGCCGCAAAACAGTGAGGGGGAAATTCCTTCTTTGTGATCAGACAATTTGTGGCTGCCCTTTACCAGACCTTGGGTAGGAACGTGTGCAGTGGTTTTTCCAAATATTATAACCGAACTTATTCTGTGAGACCAGTTTACTTTGAATTGCAGTTGGATCATTTTATGGAATTGTTTTGCTTTCAAAGCTTTCATTCTCCAAAATGGTTAGAAAGGGGGTTATTTTATTTTCCTTTTTATTGCTTTTATTTCTAAGGTGAGGGTGGTGGTGAGGGAGAAAAACAGGAGGATGTGGGTTTTGACAAGAAGGGAGAAGGAAGGTTGCTCTTTGAGATTTTGTTTTACTCTACCACTAATCAGTGTAACACTTGACAAGCTGAAATTTACTTCTCTGTGCATCTTGTGAGTTTTCCCTAGAATTCGGTTTGGTTTTAAAAGCTGGCTAAAGTTTCTATGGAGTAGGTAGGGTGTTAAGGAGATGCCAGTAAATTAACATTGTCAGCAAACTCCTAAAATCTTTAAAAGAAAAGCCTTTGAGGGCAAAGACAAGGTTTTTTTCATCTTTTCTTCTCTCTCCCTCCCTTGCTCCCCTCTTACCGTTTTTCCATTTTTCTTTCTATATTTCTTTTTCAGAAAAGATGATTTTTTTTTTTCCCTGTGCACAGCAGGATGCCAAACACTAGGGGATACCATTTCTGGAAAATTAATAATGTTCTGGCAAACAGCTGGTGAAGGGGAATTGACAGGAATTGTGGGGCTGGGTGATGCAGAGACAAGTAAGGGAAACATCAAGCAATACACATTTGTCTTGGACGCTCCAAGAGCTACATGAATAAGTATGCATGTGAGGCAGGGCGGTGAACAAAAGAGAACAACTTTTTAAAGGAACTGATCAGAATGTGGGCCCTGAGTGGGGCCTGAGCAGCCCTTCAACCACCTAGCATGCAGAGATCCATCTCTGCTGACGTGATGTATGGTCTGTGTCCCTCCTGGGTTTGCTCGGCCCCACAGCCCCAGAGGGCCTGGCTCCCTGGCACAGCTTCAGGGAAGCCAGCAGTTTGCAGGCTTCTCTGGAGCCATGACTATGGTGACTTTCAGAAATAGTCTGTGTGGTGGTCACTGCTGGAGGTGCCATTGGGTACCTCCATACCAGGGATTTCTAAATCTAATGGGAAGAAACCAGAGGAAGTTTCCAACTGACTGTTTATACTCTCCCGCCAGCAAGTGCAGGGTGCGGTTTGGAGTGGAGAATGTTGTTCAGGACGAGTGCAAGCCCAAAAAGCCACATTTATTCCATGGCTCAAGCCTGTATCCACAGTCCCGGGAGATTATATTACTCACAGAAAAAACTTATTAAAATCTCCCATGCATCATAAGATATGCCACCCAACAGGAGGTGGTGATTCTGTTTCAGTTTTAGCAGCATCTGAGTTGTAGAGAAGAAGAGGCATCCAGAAATGACTGGATTGCTATGCTCCGAGCAGGACATTCTGATTTTCTAGTGTTTACAGGATACAACAAGAGACCTCTAGGGAGAGGTCTGCAGCTTCAATAATTCCGTGGACACATCCTTCTCTACAAGTACAGTCTAAACCAAAATTAACGCCGAGGTGCGTCTGGATGCACTGTGTAACTAAGAGGTCTGATGGTCCTTGGAAGACAAGACGCTTACTTTTTTCGAACTAGAGCTGCGATGTCATTCCAGCTGAGCTGTGTGCATTCCATTATAAACAATACCATGTGCCCTTTGAGCCCTCTGCTGTATTCATTTGGTGGATTATCCCCCTTTATTTCTTTCCAAATTATTCCCTGGGTTTGCTGCACACTGCAAACACATCACATTTGACCCCCAACACAGCCAGCTCCTAGCTGGGATAGAGATAGTGATGCAGAGACCCCTGCTCCTCAATGTATCTATTCCCACTGATGTCAGATCAGTTTGGCTCAGTTTTGCCTGACGGGACTTTTGGCCTATAAACATTTCGGGTCGACTTCCAAGTCATGGGTTCATGAGAACCATTCCCAATACCCCTGGCAGTGTGCTGAAGGTGCTATAGAATCACAGAACCAACTCCACAGCCTAGTATCAAAAACAAGAGCAGACCTGGAAAAATATTACGAAACTCTTCCACTGGCACCAACAGGTCAGTGTCATTACAGGCAGCGGTGTTGTTCTCAGATACTGTTTCATTGGCTTCCTTCTCCTTTTTCCTCTCCCTCTTCTGAAGCACATTTTCTTTCCCTTGTATTGCATGGTAGGGTTGTATCCCTGGAGATTCAGAGTGATGAGGAGGAGTAGGCAGAGATCAAAAGCACTTCTAGCTTTGAAAAGATTATTCCTGGCTGCAAACCAAGTACGGCAAGCTCCAATCCATCCATCTTATTCAAACAGTGTTTCAAAACTGGTCACCCAACCCTTTTGGATTCTGCTCTCCTTTCAACTTTTTATGGCACACAGAATTCTTTGATTTTACCTTTTAAAGCATGGCACCGAATTATTTTCTAGCACAACTGACTGCTCGTATTTTTAAAACCTGAGGCTACAGGCTCCTGTGGTGTTTTCAGTCCTGTTCAATGTCTTTCAGGGCCAGAATCTCTTATTTTCTTCACAAAACAACTGCACGGATTTTACCTTGGCTTATTGACCTTTCTAGAGAAATAAAGCAAAAAAAATTCACTCTGTTGCTTTGGAACATTCTCCTCCAGCAATCTAAAGTACCAAACCAACAACAATAGAGTCAATGATAATTGCAAGAATTTTGCCAAGAAATGGATATGTTCTTTTTAGGAGAATGTCAAGATCTAACACATTTGTCTGAAAGAAAATGTAATTTTAACAGCTGGGTGGAGATACTAGTGTTAATAGCAGAAGATGCATGAATTGAATATTATTCTAGTATGTATAAAACGTATGGTATTTTCAAACAACTTTGACATTGGCAGGATGCATACCATACAGGAAGAGATCAGCATACTTCAACTGGGTGGACAGATCTTGTCCATCTCTGAATCAGAAGCTCAGACATTCATGAAAAGACTCCAGTGTTTGTGAGTATGTTCACTGGCTGTAAACTATGACAGTTTCTGAAATCACAGCTTGGACTTTTTGTGTATTAGAAATATTCTTAGCTCCAGACCTCCCAAAACCTACCCGTCCATACCTGACTGCTGTGGGTGAGTAAAACAAAGGGATTTGACTGGTTAGTTTTATCTGTGTATCACAGTGCATAAACAAGTGCTAATGGAAGATATGTCTTAGTGTCACATCTGCAGGATAAAATAGCAAAATGCATCCTGCAAATTATTCCAGACAGACAGGTCACAGTCTGACCATGCACTGGTGTACTTGGAAAATGAATGATTATCCAACATTGCCTAGTTTTTGGAAAACAACCAGAAAAAACTAAATTGCTCAAGAAAACAACTCCTCTCTCAAATTCAAAATGTTCTGAATGGATTAGGAAGGAACAACATCAGTGAAATCAGTCATTTGATTTCTCTCATATGCCTTGGAAATTAGTAGGTCATGAATAACACTTTGAGGATATTAGGGATGAGATGTGCACACGTATCTTGGTATGAGAATTCAAGAAACTCTAGAGAATACAAAGAAAATTTTCAATGGTAAAGATAAGTCCATCTAATATGACTTCTCCAAAAATATTAGTGTATTGGAAAAGGGGGGTGTCTGTGGACGTGGGCCAAGAAAACATGATGATTTTAATGCAAGAGTATCAAGCAGGCCATTCACTTTCTACAGCTTTTCCTACATGAGATAAATCCAAGATGTCATATCCCTCCATTGCAGGAGGTTACTGTCAGGATATATATACAAAAATTTCGTTAAGAAAAGAAGAAAAGAAGACAGACTAATATTGTCTATATAGACTCCACTGAAATTACTGGTTATTTGGTATTGGTTTTCCTCAATCCAAAAGAAGTCAAAACAGAAAAACAATGGTAATTTCTATAAGAGATTGGCCTTACTAGCATCAGATAAAAACTACTGTCATTAAAGGTTCAGTTTGGCTCGATTTATGACTGCAGTCCTGTGTGCCAGTGCCACATGAATTCTGTTACAGGAGAACCTGCTGAATTTGTGTCCTAGAAAGAAGTAAAAAGAACACATAAATAAGTATTAGTTGTACTAGATGACTTTGCAAGGTTTGTCTCAGCCTGCTACCAGTAATCCAATCAATATAGTGGTAGCCAAACTTTCAATGAATGCCTTTTAAAGCATTTTTCCCAAGAGGATTATCTGCAATAGATACAAGACAAATACAATTTGTTTGAAATGTTACTGTACTACTATGAAACATCTTGGAGGGCCCTGGTCAGTACCAGGTAGTTCTTGGTTCTAAAGTATCTGAATCCAGGCCACACCATTGGAGTTACCTAATCTGACTGGTTCATGAATCCTAGGTGCAGTTTTTCTCCTGGTCACCACCTAATAAAATCCATTAACAATGCTCAGTGAAATTGTGCTTTCTAGAGAGATGCTCAGGTCTTATTTGGAGAAGACAAGGAATGAGAACATGAGAACAAAAGAACAAGGCATGTTCTTTGTTTCTACAAGCAGATTACGCTAATTAGCTGATTCTTATCTCTTCCCAGTTAAATAATGTGCCAAGTTTTAAGTCAACTCCAAGCTACTGGTTCTTGTTCTGCATTTCTCTGCTGAATTAAGGACTTTAGCAACTGCTATTTTTTCCTTGGGAACGTAATTATAGAGTGATCAAGTCACCTCTTGTCTCCCCAGTTGCCTTTGTGATTAGTTAAACAGATTGACTTCTTTAACTCTCCCATGGTGAGGGGATTTCTACAGACCCAAAACAACCATGTGGTTCTGTTTTGCTAAATATGGTGGTTTTTTATCCTTTTTTAGGTGTGGATTCAGAACAGGATGCAACCAGCTGGCATCAATAAATGTCATCTGCAGAGGTAATAATGTCATCTGTTAGGTTAATATTTCTCTTTCAACATATCCTGTGAATTCCTCAGCTCTGTTTATAATGTATTAATAACCAGAATGAACAGTCTTTTTGCTAAACTCTATCTTAAGACACTGTGGTGAGGACCTGTCTTTGTGGAGGTATGATGGACTGCCTTTCTCCTAGACAGAAAATTTTACTGAAGTATTTAATTTGAATTTATCAGTTGAATGCTTTGATTATAGATCCTTGCTCCAGCAATGCTTGTTTCACAGAGTAACTTTTATCAGCAGGGATTTTATACCCATTACTAGATCAGTGAGGAAAGTGGAGATCCAAAATGAGCCTCATCCTAGAACAGCAGCACTAAAAATACAGTGATCCAGGCTTTTCCCCTGATTGAAATTTTGAGGTCTGTCAGCCAGTTTTTAATTCATTCCTGCTTTATATAATGTTCCATGCTCATTTGCTTTAAATCAAAATACGGAGCCCTAGCAATTCAGTGAAACTAATGACTGTAATCCAAACATACAACATTTCTAATGAGCTCTCTAATGAGGTATGTTTAATTAATGTTGCTGAGTAGTAACTGGATAGTGATTGTTGTTTTTGGAAGCCATACTAACTTAGAAGTTTAGGTAAATTTCTGAAGGTTTTCTGTGTCCTCAATGGAAACATGGCCCCTTTCTCAGAATGGGGAAGTCTGTTGCATCAATACCTATATTTTTGGAGGTCCCACACCCTAGCCTCCATGGCCATGCCTGGCTCTTAGTTGTGTTAAATACCAAATAATAAATCTTTGCCACCATGCTCTAACAAAGGGTGTAGGATGGCAATGAGAGGTTAGGTAGGTGGGAATATTAATATTTTTTCTGGTAACTTTATTTACCTTACGCCTTAGAGACAGACTTGAACAATAGTTTACCTTACAGAATGGCATCAAATTTGTTTGACAAGACCTATTGTCCAAAATGTGTCCAAGGTTTACTTTCATGATATTTCTTCCACATTTCTTTAATCGGGCTACTCTATATATAACTTCTCTTTTTTTGATCAATATTTATTTACTGAGTTAATAACCATCTGATGGCAAACAGAAAGGTTGAAACAGGTTTAGGCAGTTCATCAATAGCAGGATCCAAGGAAGAGAGCTATCAGGACTGTGCCTGTACTTAAAAAAATGCTACAATATTCAAGTTACTTTATGAAAGGCCACCATATCTCCATTGAGGATGAAGGATCTACCTTAAAAAAAGGCATAGTAAACCAAATTATAGTAATATAGTAATATAGAAAGCTCTCACGCAAATGTGATTCAGAATTTTAAAAATCCTTATATTTAAAGACTTCGTAGTAGTAGAATGAGAAAATGATAAGAATATTTGTGGGAAATAATTCAGAAGAAATTGAACAAACTCACTTCTGGATGCACAACTTCATAAAGTGATTGTAAAGCCTGAGGAATGAGGATAACTTAGCTCACACAGTAAAAAACAGAAGTGGGAAAAGGGGTGTTTCAGGTTTCTCATAGTAGTTTAGTCCCTTCCAGTTTTCAGCAAACTACCTTTTAGCCCTGGATATGTTGCAAGCTATACCAGCTGCTAGAACGAGAGGCTGCACAAGGCAGTCCATGTCATAGGAAGATGAGGAGAACAACAAAATCTGAAACTCCCTCAGGTAGCAGCAGGGAAGACAAAGTCCCCTCCAGATTTGTCTTCATGCTAAGAGGTCTCTGCAGAAATAATTAGTTTGTGTTGTGAGAGTTAAGTTGATGTTGATCAATGCTCATTACTCAAGCTGTTGAAAGACCCAAAAGTGAAAAAAGACACTGGGGAGGGTGGAACTGGTAATGATTTCTAGGAAATTATGAGAAAGAGTAGTCTGATTGCCAAGGCAGCCAGACCCAAGGATACTATCAGGTGAGGATGTAAGGCTTACTGTGTAGAAAATGGAAACTGAGAATACTTCCCAGCAAAGAAGGATGGAGAAGGCAGTTGTTAAGTAATCCAAGAGCAAATGCTGACACTGTGGCACTATACGTACTGGAGCTCTGCCCCCTGCCTGCTGCTGTCCCACTCTCTGCCCGTCCTCTGCTCCTTGTGCCATTCTCCACTGATAGACCAGCAGATAAGAGGGTGGCTTACCATTAGAAACCATCATGGGAATGCAGAGTTACTGTTGTACGAAGGATGCAGAGTGACTGTGCTTCACTCCATTTCACTCTGGAATTGAAGGACAGCCTTCTTTCAATTACTCCCGTGGTGGTTTAAGTACTTGCTGAAGTCCAGTGACTTCTTTAAAGGTAGCAAACTTTCCTAAGTGCCTTACCATCTGTTCAGTGCTTTTGGCAACATGTTTATGTTGTCAGTCACATGGGGGAAAAAAATCAAAGCACTTTATATTTTTGTTAATGGAATATGTTGAGATGACATTAATCATTCAGACAGGGACCTCTCTATAAGTGAATGTATGAGTTAAACACTAGGGCTGTTAATGGCCCTTGTTTCTGATCATTGCTGTCATAAGTGATAACAGGCCTGAGGCCAATTAAACCACTTTTCACATTTTTCTCAAAGCAGGAGAGTGCTGGGAAGGGATCCTGGCACTGGCAAGAGTGCTGAGGTGAGGGGCTTAGCACCATGGTAATGTGATCTTTCTGCTCAGATGTGCCTGTGCTCTCTCCATCACATCCTACCTAAGCTCCTGTCTAGAGTCTGGACGGAGGGTTGGCTTCTCCATAGCAAGGTGAGGACAGAGCAGGCAGGGATTACCAGTTATCAGTAACTTCAGTTACTGATGATGGTATCAAGGGATTCTCCAGTTTTAATGTCCCACCTGAACTTTTCCATTTGCAGTGGGAAACCTGAAGCAGAAGCAGAGGTCCTTCTGCTTTGGAGTACACTTGCAGTTGGTCAAGTTATCAGGGAAGCATTGCCTCACAAGATGCTTTCCATGTTCTGAGTCTCTGACTCCAAGTACCCCAGGGCATGTGCAACACATCCAGACTTGTTGTTCTGCACAAGAACTTTTACTCACTGGCCAAATTCTCTCTCTTTCCTCATGAACAATATTGGCAGTGAGAAACAAGAGAAGATGCATCCAAAACATCTTAAAACAATGGTTACCCTGAATTTGTAAGGTCCTTGAATGTAGCTGGCAGTAGAAGACAAGCTATTTTTGAATCATCAGGAATTTGATATTAGTGTATCTGTCCTCTACTGTGGACTGTTGTTGGACTTTGAAAGCATAAGGCCTTAGTCACCCAAAATACACCACCACTCTTCAAAATCTCTGCATATTGTTTTTCTGTCCTATACAAGGTCCCATCTTACCTCAATATTAAAGTATCTTGAGATGGTATGTCTAATAGGCAGCTCTATGGATCCAAGCACCACTTTACTGTCTTCTCTCCTGCCCTTTACCTGAGGTAAAGATTGTATCTGCCAGGAAAATGCTGAGCTGGGATGGTGGTGTTTCAGTGGTATGAGGAATGCTGAATTTTTGAGCGAGTTGTGAAAGCCGAAGTCCTCGCCAACTTTCCTCCAAGTTTCACAGTGTTTGCGTTTGCTTTCTGTTTCAAGTGAGGAAGAGATGAGGCATGCTAGCTAGGGCCTTGACCCCTTTGTAATTCCTGCAGCCGAGCAGGATACCAGGCAAACACAGGAAAATGGTGGGAGTCACTTTCTCATGTCCAGCTCCCTGATCTGCATGAGTATTTCCAAGCTGTGAAATATAAGTGTAATATAAATCAAATCAAATACAAAAAACAACAGCAAAAAAGCTCTAAACAACAAGACAGTTAAAGAGATTCAAACCATTCAAAATATTTCATTATATTATGAGATTGGGCAAAACCAAATCATATGATTTTTTATGTGAGATGTGCATGAGGTTTTTATGTGATATGTGCCTTCCAGGTTCAGAACCTGAGTTTGTTGTTTGAACTAATATAAACTGTTCCTCTTGTGAAGGTTTTACCCCCAGAGATCTTCCAAATCTATTGCAGATTTGAAGAGCCTATTTAACCTTTTCTGACATTTAAAAGAAAACAGAAAGCAAGCCTTGCCAGCTGAAAAGTGAGTTAAAGGAACCAGTCCAGTTTGTGTCCAACTGGATGAAGAAAGGATAGTCAAATTCCTTCCATTTTACACATAGTTAGTCATGAAATTGTACAAGAGAGGAAAAAAAAAAAAGACAATAAAATAGCCATATTGTAACAGCTGAAACAAACCTTGGGTAACTGTCAGCAGTGAAATGTCCAGAGAGCATTTGTACCATTCCATTTCATTAAGCTGAAGGGTGGGATTGCAGACTGTAAAAGATTATAGCAGAGCTCTTCAGAAATTTACAGCTTGCAGCGCAGCGAAGCACAAGGGAAGTCTCCCTTTCTTGTGTACGCAACGGGGAGCCTGGGTTTTGTCTCTTCAATGATGATGTGTAGGGGAAGAAGGTTGCCAAAAGCACCAATGAGAACTGAAATGTGCTCTATGAACCCTTTTTTTTCTTTCCTGTGACCTACAAAATGCATTTGCACAGTCGCTTTTTATTGAATTCCCAAGCTCTTGACTTTGTGGGCTGGATTAGGACAGGGAGCCTTTTGGGTGGTGTTTAGGGCAATGTTGAATGCATTGTGGGTATAATGTATAACAGGAACAAGTGCAATGAATGCCATAGGAGAGGGGACTCTTTTCTCATTTCAAACTGTTTAAGCAGCAGGAACTACTTTGTTTTGTACCCACTGGGGATCTGGCCCCAAGACGATCATTGAACTGCAACAGGAAGCTCAAATTCTGGCTAAAATAGGAACATGTGTCTACTGCAACTGCAGTCTCTTGCTCTGTAACAGAGCAAGCACACTGGGAAGATCAGTTCTTTCTCAGAAATGTCTTTGGTTTCAGTCTCCTCTCTCTTTATATGAGAGAACCATCCCCTTACGTCAGTGGAACTCCTGCTAATGTGCTGTGGAGTAACACAACATTTAGGATAGCAGTTATCTGTCAGCAGAAAAGACACAGGGCTGGCAGGGAGAGGGTGAGAAAGAGAAGTCATTCTAGATGACTAACAGCCCTATGTACTTTTACTGGTGACTTTTGGCTATAGCACCTAACTTCGTCTGGCTTCTTTGTTCCTGCCTATGTTGATTCACTGAACGCTGGATTGTGCTTGTCCTTGTCAGAGAGGAGGAGGAGGTATCTACCAACAGCAGAGTTGGTGCTTACTTCCACTGGTGCAAGGTTCCAACAGGAATGGCAATTTTCATCAGACTGATTTTCCAAAGTGAAGAATTTTAAAAATCACAGTGGGAATGATGCAAAATGAAGTGTTGCAATCCAAATGAAACACAAACCAGGTTCATAGAAGAATGTTTTTTTTCTTTTTATTTTTACAAAATAATGATTTTTTTTTACTCTTGGTTCACCATGGTATTCAGCTTAGTTTCATTATTTGAGCATTGCCTTGTGGAAGTTTTAATTGGCAATTTTGTTCTCTCTACTATGGACCCATAGTCCTTTGGAGGTCTCAGCTCTCAAGAAATAACGTGCACTTATTCCAGTGGCTTGGCCGGAATTATGTGCTGTGTTTGATACTCATGTGACTCTAGTGCTGCATGAGAAATGTAATTTGGACAGAAAAGTTTAGTCTGTAGGGAAGGCTGGGGGTTCTGGCCTTTTAACTACAAAGTCAAAGTAGAGACACTCAAAAAAAGTGAAGTCCAGTATTAACTGAATTTCAGGCAAATGGAGCATGTGTGTCAAATCTAGCAAATAAAAGAAAACATTTCAATATAGGTAGTTCTCCATTATAATTTCCATTCAAGAACAATAGAATTATTGGCAATTCTTTACAGAAATAATAATAAATTCTTTTTTTTTTTTTTTTTTTTTTTTTTTTTTTTTTTTTTTTTTAAATTTTTTTTTTTTAAAATTNTTTTAGTGCAAATTTATTGTGTTGAAAGTACTTGCTTCAGCTTAGAATAATAAGTTTTGACACGCTGGAAGTTCCCAAGGAACAGGAATTCCAAATTTCTCACTGCTGCAAGTCCATGTTCATTAATTTTCATGGGTTTTTATGTGCAGGCTCTCCTCTGTGGGTTATAAAGGCTTTAGCAGTAAAGCCAAAACCTTTACTGAGGATTTGTACATGGGTAATTGAAGGATTTAATTCTTAAAAGTGGAATTGTGCTCAGTTTGGTTTTATAACCAAAAATTTTTGATATAAATTGCATAGGTCAAAGGAAGTGTTCTTAATATTGCTGAAGTGATCCCACAAAAAACAATGTAAGTGGACAAAAGAACCACCAAAGTCTGTAACGGAACAGAGTTTGGACTCCTCTACAAATTTTTTTAGTTTTATGCTGCAAGTGATTAGTGGCATTGGCTTCTCATGCAAAATTGTCAGTTCAAACTGGTTTAATGACTAAATTTTTTATATATAAAGAAGAACATTTTGTGTGTGCAGTGTTGTAGGACTTTTGCTCTCTTTTGCAAGCATGTTGTTTTATTTTCCCCTCAACAGATCTGTTTCCATATGGCAAAAGTGACCCCTTTGATCCCCAAAAAGACTCCAGAGAGTTCAAACAGCCTCACGGATTGATTCCCACTTTGCTTAATAGGAGTTCACCTTCAGATTTGGTTTTATGTGAAATAACCTTGATTTCAGATCACCCCTCTGGAGACCTTCAGAGATGCAGCAGTGGACACAAATTTAGTGACTGTGGATGATCTACTTATGGGTTCTTCCTTTTCTGCAAGGGAAGTTAAAGGACTTTTGGACTTGTAAGAGCTGATCTGCCTTCCAACTCCAGTCAACAATTTAATTCATGCCAATAGAATTAAATGATTGAGAAATTAGTAAAATAATAAAGTTCACTAGTTCTCTCCCAGGCCTCTCATTTTACTAGTCTGAGATTTGGATATGATAACAATCACAGTTTAGAAGATGCTGAGGACAAAGTGGTGAAGCAGTTGAACAGGGACACTGACCTGCAATCATTTATTTCACAGACCTTCATCTGGGACTTAAAGGAATGTGCAAGGGCTCCCCTCCACAGCTGCTGTTGGGATACTGTAAGTAGTCACTGTAATGAGAAGGACAGGAAAAGAAAAAAAATCCGAAAAACTATCCAGATCAAAAGACGTGAGGATTCTTTTGGATGAAAAGGCAATAACCAAGACTATAATGTGTTTAAGATGGCATGCAGCTCTCTGCACAAGGGTGAAACTTCTAGACCTAGAAAGTGGAGGTCAAAGTTTATTCTCAGTTCATGATGTAAAGAGAGAACACAATTCAGTGATTCTCATGAGCTCCCTAAAAAGAATTTGGCTCAAGTTCTTTGTCTTAGTGGGGACAAAGGCAAAGACCAGCCTACAGCAAACATGGGAGATCAGGCACCCAAGAAAAGTGGGGAGAAAATAAACTTTCTTCTCCTTTCCCATAAAAAAGGATGGATTTTTGTATACAAAAACCCCTTAGTTCTTCTGCAACCAGGAAGCATTCTGCTTGGTGATTTCACTATAAGTTGGACAGATTCAAGACAGATGTCCACTTTTTACTAAAGAAGTACATGTGAGTGAAAGCCTCAAATAAATATATTTTCCCTTTCTTTTTAAACAGGCTATTCTAAAGTCAGCCTCACAGCGTTACAGAGGACAATGTCAGGTCCTTCAACATATGGGAAAAGCATTGTCATTTTGATCTCCCTTCAAGCCTTGTTGAGGCTTGATGGCTACAGACATCCCTGCACCTTGCATAGAGGAACCTGAGATTTCTCGCAACTGTTCCCACCATAAGCCTTGCTCTGCTACAAATTCATTGCCTGGGGTAGGGTCTTTTTTCTTCAGTGTGAGCAGATTAGAGATCAGCATTCACTTCCCATGTTGTGGGACAGATTTGATGCACAACCATCCAGAGACCAGGCAAATAATTCTTGTAAAAAAACCTTACTCCTGCTGGCACCTAGACTTTGTAAAAGACTCAGTGGGACAGTAAGAGCTGGTGGGTGAAGAGCTCTTTGTGGAGTTCAATTTCTTTCCCTGCAAGAGAAGAAGGGAAAATAGGAGTGTTGAGTTTTTGGTGGAAAACAAAGCAAAAACATAACCCTGACTCTGCTAGGCCTGGATCCAGCCCTGGGATGGTCTGTTTTTTCCACTGGCTCTCAACATTCATGTAAAGAATAAGGCAAAGAATGTAACTGTTCTTTGCAGTTTCTGATCTGAATATGCTTCTAATGAGTCCCCTTTTTAACCCATCTAATTGTCCATCCTTCCCTGGCATTCCCCAGGCCTTTGAGACACCGGAGTTCCCAAGCCTCTGAGGACCTAAAGCCAGTGCTAAATAGCATTTCACATTCCAGGAAGCTCCCAAAGAGCCACCAATTTCCCCTCACCCCAGGAGGCTTCACAGAATCCAAAGAACAGCTCCCACTTTTCTGGGGAACCAGATCAAACCGCAGCACCAACAAGCATAGAAATGCCAAATATTTTCCTTTTATCTTGGAAAATAATAGTATTAAATAATAAAAACACTTCTAGTTTTTCATGAATGTCACATATCTGTAATGCCAAGGGGAAGGGACACTTTTCTTCCATTAATAGAATAGTACTGAGACATCAAACCTAGTGGAGCATTTCCAATCCCAGCAGGGGGTATGGGATGAAATGCCTCTGTGGGAAGAAACCAATTGTCACATTCAGGATGGGGAAAAGGTAAAGCAATCAGATAAGTAGCTAGTTCAGGTTCAATTTATGGTTTGGGTCACCTCAACAATTTTTCTCCATTCATATGTGCCAACAATTTGCTAATATTTCTTTTAATTCCTCTACCCACTCTGTCCTGTCCTATCTCTTCATTTTTGTCCCTCAGTGGAAAAGGTTTTAAAAATGATTTAAAGTCCATTCAAAGGGGAAAAAAGGTGGACTAAAAGGGTGGACTTTGACCAGATTCCAGATCCCAGATATTGTCAGTGGCTGGGTCCATCATTGGCTAATAAATTAAGCCAGGACCCTGGATTCTGAGAAGTTGATGTGGTCCTCGGTTTGCTACATAACCTGCTGGAGACACCTGCCCCTTCTTCAGTTGCCGCTGATCCTGCTCTGATCACTTGCCACTCACACCATTCCAGCAGTGGTGCACAGCTCCCTTGTAGATGTCACCTCAGCCTTCACGGGCAGGGTCATCCCCAGAGACCCTGGAGAGAGAGTGGGCAGCTGGAAAGGAAGGAGGCTGTTGACAGAGGCTGGAAATGCTGAAGTCAGTTTCTAATTCCCAAGACCAAAACAATGTTATTGAGACTTCAGTGGGGTCAGATTTCACCCCCCAAATTACTCCATCTTCCTACCAATGAAAACATTGTGTTTCTGAGTCCTTGTTTAGGTGATTTGGGGTGCACAAAGTCTTTGTTTCCCTTCATCCTGTCACCAAGAGGAGCAAGAAACTCTCTTAGTAGTAAAAGGAAAAGAAAAAAGCATTAGTTCAGGCAACTGACTTAATTTAGCAAAACTCTGTGTGTCAGATGGCTCCTGGGGCAGATGGGGCCTGAACAGTGCCTGTCACAAGCAGAGACACTGTGGCGTGGAGCAGAGCACAAGTCCATGGCCCTGTTTAGAAAAGTGCCCCAAGTTCTTGCAATGAGCGTTGCCAATCATTGTTTTCTCTGGTGAGATGTATCAGTCCCTTACTAGGAAAGTCACCCAGTCCCTCTTTTTCTCACGGACTGCAGCACCGGGATGCAGCAGTAGAGGGGCAAGCAATGTAGTTTCAATTAAGGCCCACTAAAAACAGCTCTTACTATGTTATAAATTCTATATTTATCCTGAAACACCAGACCCATCCTGAGCCTTCTCCCCCCTCTTTAATTGTTTGCAGAAAATTTTCCATTGTGTTTTCTTTTCCATTTTTTAGGACCAGTATTGCAATATAAATAGTCTTTTTTCTTTTCTTCTCTCTCTCTCTCTATTTTTGCTAATAGTTGGTTTCTCTACTTGGCTGAATGTACATGACTCTGAGGTTTTGCGATATAATTGCATGATTGCTTTCAAATTTTCCAACCAATGGGGCATCTAATCAGTTGAAAAATTTCATTATCCACTGATACATGCTGGAGAGAAGGCAAAAATATGATTTCTTCATGTATTATTTCTTTTTCTCTTCTCTCCTCTCCTCTCCTCTCCTCTCCTCTATTTGACCTTCTGCCTCTACGCCCAGAGTGCAGACAAAGTCAACCCGGCTGCAAAAGAAGTTACTGTGAATCTGCTAGTTCAGGGGGTTTGGGGTTGTGCCATGCTCCTTCACATAGTGATAACCCTCTCAAATTGGACTCAGGGGCAGTCCAATTAAAATCAGCCAAGCATGATTTGATGTGTGGTACAGAGACAGGTATTGCCCTTATTCCCTATAGAGTTTGGAATGACCAGTCTCTGGCTTGAAATGCCTGATTTCAACAGATTTGTTTATTTTATCAGCCTTGCACTTTCACACAAGAGAAAGAAAGAGACATTTTTAACCCTTCCTCACCCAATTTTTCCTCTTGGACTTGGTTACTAATCTCTTTAGCCCTGATTAGTTTTAATTACCACAAAAGGACAGCACAGGGGTGCATGCATCCTTTCACATGCCATCATTTCTCTGCTGAGATCTCTGACTTAAAGGTTCTGCTATTGAGTAAATCAGCTGAGGCTATAGGTTAGGAATAATAGAGGGGGAGGAAGGAAGGAATCTCATCCTCATCCTTCAACCAAAAGAACTTTCAGCCTACTTAAGATATTTAAGTACACTTGGTGAGATAGGAAAGCAAAATCTCGCCTCTGCCTCCTTTTGTCCTTTAGGTACTGAACCGTAGCTTTTTTCTCCTTAGGATCACTGCATCCTTCTCCATTTCCCAGGTTGTTCTAAGGGTCTTGCATGCTGGAGGAGGCAAGAACCTACCATCCTTTCTTCCTAGGCCCTCATCCTCTGGCTGTTGCAATGCACAATGCAGAAAATCTCTGTCCTCATCAAACGACTATTTAAGGATCAAAACCCGAGCTCACGGTTTCACCTGGTTTGAGCAAAACACCTAAACGAATCCTCACTACCACTTCTAAAAGCTCATTTATAAGTACAAACATTTGTACTATGTTTTGAACAGCCTGAATTATTTCAAGGTGCAGAAATCTAAGGTTAAAAAAGAAAGAAGAAATCCAAACAAAAAAGCATCCCCTCAATTAGTCTTTTAATTGAAAGCATCTAATGAAAACTTGATTTTTTCACGTACAGTTAATTTGGTCCTTGCTTTCCACTTTCATATAAAAATAATCCCTTTCTGAATATTTAAGAAAAGAAAACCTTAGCTTCTCTGAGCAGGTTGAAAAATAATAATCAATTTTTCCTGCTTAAAGTTAAAACAACTCTCAAAATCTTACTTTAAGTCATCAGCATGTTTTATATGTGGTTTCTCATTTATGAGGAATGAGCTCAAGTGCATTTATCTACCTAAAATATCAAGGAGTCATTTACAAAAGGTCTTTCTAAACAGGACTTTTAAAATTTAACTATTCCTTGCAGGCTGCTCTCTGGAGTGCCCTGGATCTCATTAGAAGTGTGGTATTTTCCTCTTCCTCCAAAATAAAATTTAGTTTCCAATTAAAATCTGGCCTCTCTGACAGACAGTGTGTTTCACTTTCAGGTCCAGATTTCTTACCATGTTGACCCTACCAAATGCCTCCAGTGACTTGTAAAAATAATAAGGATTATGCACAGCT
This sequence comes from Aleadryas rufinucha, assembly GCA_013397815.1. NCBI lineage: Eukaryota > Metazoa > Chordata > Aves > Passeriformes > Aleadryas > Aleadryas rufinucha. Next base: position 260,268 of record VZTH01002835.1, read on the forward strand.
GCACAGATCAAACCACTCCCCCCCACAGCATTCTATTGCTATCATGAGTCTTTTATCAATCTGCTCTAGAGTAGAGAGACAAGCAATTTTCCATCCCATGAAACTGAGATTTCATAAATGTTCCCTTTCCACATTAACGTGGAAAAAAAAAAAAGACCTTTCAAATTTTGTGTTTTGTGTGGTTGTTTTTTTTTTTTTTTTTTTTTTTTTTTTTTTTTTTTTTTTGTGTTTTTTTTGTAAAAACAGACTCTCTCACCACAGGGGAACACTTGCCAGGCAGTTAAGAGATTCCCCTGGGGTGTGGAATAGCAGCAGGGGCAGGATTTGCACCTTCACTACCAGGCAATGTGAAATGAGAGTACGACTTCAGGAGATCCATTTTCACGTGTTGATCCACCTCAGACTTCCTGCTGTGTTATCTTGGGCCAGTCTCTTCAGCCTCCTGTTCCAGCCTCTACTCTCTACCTTTCCTCATCTTCGCCTTTCAGGGTGATCTGTACAAGTTAAGAAAGAGAAGGTGAGCCAAAATTGTGGGTATCTGTCACCTAGGAAAACACAGTATGCAGAGTATGAGGTTGTTCTGGTTGCCAACAACAAATCCATGCTAACAACTCCGGGCTTCTCAGAAAACTAGAAAATTTCTTTAATTCATATGTAATTGAGTGGTGCCAACTAAGTATTAGAAGCATAATAGCCTGTTACATAATTGTAACAGCCTCAATAAATGTGGTTTGAGTTATTATGCAGTACTTTATTAATAGACAATAAATACAATCTTAAATATAAACAAAATCCTTAGCTGGTAGGTGCTATCAGAATATGTCACTGAAGTCAGATGTCTGCATGTTTAAAGTCATGTGACAAAAATCCTAGTCCAGATGTTGTTTCAGATCTTGTTCAAGAGACAAGTGGAGGAATGTCCTTGGAGAACAGCTTCTTACAATACAGCTTCATCTGTTGCTCACACGTTTTGTCTGAACACTTAATCCCCACCAGCACATAAGTAGTCTGGAGGTCACTTTTGGGCAATGTGCTTGGGAGGATCTCAGAAAACAGTCAGATGGTGTGACAGCATGGTGTTATTTCTAGCTGGATGACCACCCACTTCCTCCTATAAGATCCTGTGAACATAGGAAACAAAACCAGATGGACTTAAAGCCAAGAAAGAGGGAAGTTATTTAGAAATAAATGTCTTGATTGGGAGAAATAAGATGGCAATTGCTAGTTTCCTAAAACCAGATGCTCAGGAGCACTCCTGAGGATGCCCTACCTCAGGGACTGTACGGGTACAGTGCCTTACTCTAGGAAACCAAAGAGCATTGTGCAGAGAAGGGACTTTCCTATCACAGTGGCTGGCAAGGCAGCTCCAGCCATTGCTTTCTGCTGCTATCTCCTTCTACAAAAACGTATAAGTTTCCACAGCCTAGGATTCAATTACTGCCATCTGGTACACCTGGGTCAAAACCAAGAAAGACAGGGAAATCCTACAGTCTGCATAAAGAACTTAGTGAATAAACCAAAGGCTTATGTGAAAATGTAACTGATCTTTCCACATAGACCTGACTGCTAGATTTTCATGTGCTTTAGAAATTTCCTCCGAGCTTCAGTTATGCTGACAGGCCAGGAAGAAGGGACAGAATATTCTGCAAACATTTACTCCCACTGAATTGACTCTGAAGTGCATAATGATTTTCTTTTCTTTGTACATTGGTAGCCTGGCAATAGAGAACAGTAGCAAAACCTGCAGGTATTCCTACTGGCTATTTGTTCCTGTGCAACATTCAGGAATGTGTTATAGGAGTAAATCTTTACAGGTTACAAAGGATTTTTCTGGTTATTTAAACCTCCAGAGAAGTCATGTAAGCCACACCCCTGAATAAGGCTAGCACAGATAGGAAATGGTTCCTTAGGTACATAAATAGGAACAAGAAAGGAGGCATCACATGCAGACAAGTAAGGAGAGACCTTACATGGATTTACATCAGACGAGTATCCTGGTGAGGCAGTATCTACTGGCTCACCAGGAAGGGGTGGAATACAGGAACAAGACTAAAAGCTGGAGCTGGAGGACTGGGGTTCAAGGCTTCAGAGGTACTCTTCGCAGGTAGAAAGAGACCATGAGTCAACCAGCACAGAGAGCAAAGCCTTCTAGAATAGAATTTTAACAACTGATTTAGTAACCAAGTCTGATTTTGACAGTCAGTTCTACTAATTTCGACCAAATTGTCCTTACCTTGAAGGTAGGGAGAAACCAGAAACCATATGGACACTTCACTTTGGTGTTCAGGGGGAGGAGACAAGGAGGATGTGACTAATGGGTAAGAGTAGAGAAAAGAAAATGTGCACAGGTGAAGCAAAAGCAGAATAAGTGTATAAATGCAGGGTTATACCTTAAGCTCAATTCTGAGACAGTGAGAGAACTAGTGTAAACAAGGTCAAGTAGCAAGATTTTTTTAAAATAACATTGACAGCTTTGCAGGTTCATAAATAAAGAAGGGAGGGCAGATGGGCAAAGGTGAAAGGCCCTGCAGCTGAGCCATTCTCAAACCTGCCACAATGTGTGAGATGTTAGAGTGTGTGTACACATGGCAGGTGGGAAACTTGAGCAAGATGCAAAATGGGCTCAACAATGCTGTGTTTCAAATATATCCAGTGAAATACCTGTATTTCAAGGCTTTCTGGTGCTCCTTGCCCCTCAAAGAAAGGAATCTTTGTATGGTCAGAGCAATACATGCCTAAGAGTGTGTCCATCCACCCTACTATTGACTGAATGCCAAGGCAAATTTAAACCAAATTTGGCTGGAGGTCAGTTTTTAAGTAGAATCGATGTTGTCCAGTAGAAATACTGGATGTAGAAAGCCATTCTGAATACCAGATGTGCAAGATTTATTTTTGCTAATATGTAGAGGATGCCATTGTTTGAAGCAAAAGAAAAATTTCTTCAGCCCTAGGTTTGTAGGCACATTGAATGCCAGAGACTGTCAGACAGTAGTGCTGGTATTAAATGTTAAATTTCTGTCCAAAGCCTGCTGTTTAGGAAGGAAGAAGTTGAGTCTGTAATGCTGTTGTCCTGGTCACTTGGGCCATGAGCCCATCCTTGGGGAACTTGTTCAAGCAGTAGGTTACATGCAGGTTTGGAAGGCATAATTTCTTGCATATTTTGAGCTCTTAATGGTCTGGTAGGGACTTTAATAAAATGCAGGCTCCTTTGTATTCCTGTGTACAACTGACATGTCCCTGGCAGTGCTGCAATGGATTAAAATCAGCATTGCAGCCCTTTTCCCTCAGTTCTCCACAATCTTTGTCTCCTGGGGAAATGACCCATCCAAACTCCCAAAAATGTTTGTATATTATCTAGGATGCTGCTGGCATGAATGGAGCATTCATGAATAAGGAAACACATGTTCACATGCAGTAGGAAGGGATATAACAAACACTTCAGGAAATGCACAAGGCATTTCCACCAAGGATCACAAAAGAACAGTTACAAAGGAGTGTGGAAAGAAATCCATATTGGTACCTAGGGCCTGGTCCAAGGTCTTGTTGAAGCAGATAGAAAAATCCAATGGGCTTCAAATAAGGCCCTTACTCTAAAAAGGGGCAATAGTTTAGGAAAATAAAGGAAAAAAATTGAAAAGCCAATGGGAAAGAAGAGATAAATAACTTTTACCCAAAACAAGCCAGGTGTTTCACCTCAAATCCAATTTCTCCTTCCATGAGAATGAAGACAAAGAAAATACAGCTATTAGCCTGTTCTTTGGGCCAAACAGCAGAGACCCCATAGGCAATGGGCTCTGAGGCACATGCACCTCACACACTTCCCATGTCATAAATGGGCCATGACAGTAGCATACTCATAAATATATTGGAAAGAGTAATATTAGTCTAAATGGTTTGATTCAAGCAGAGGCAATATATTGGAAAGAGTAATATTAGTCTAAATGGTTTGATTCAAGCAGAGGCAATAAAAGGCAAAAAATATTTTCAGCTTACCTCAAATGCTTGTTACCTTATTTTTGCTTTTTAAAAATATATCCATATATTAAAGGAAGTTCTCAATTCCATTTTCTTTCTCAAAATGAGCAATGTGTTTGGGGATGGATGAACAGTGTGGGTTTGCTGACTTGAGCCATTGGAGTTACAGTCTCTATGGAGCTTTTAAAAGTTTCTGAGGAAGTGAAGCCAAGGGAATTTTCCAAGCAGAAATGGCAGGGCTGTGTAGCGCTCTGGGTTGCTGACAGGGATTGCTCAGGCTCCGTGCTTTCACAGGACTTGGTGAAGGTCACCAAGCCACAGCTGAGGTCAGCAGAGAGCACCTAGGTGATCTCATCCTGACACCATCCTTTGGTGTCTCCTGGGAACTGAGGGAGGAATACAGACCTTAGTCTTTCCTGCCCTTGTCATCAGGCAAGGTTGTCTGTACTTAAATGTACTCAATACCCCTGACAATGTTGAAGGCTCTAGAGCTCTTGACACTCCATATCAATCAGTGGCAGGATTTGAGGTGAAATTGGTGTTATTCCCACAAAGAATGGGATAACATTTGCATGGGTTTCCCTAAAAAGCCCTATCACCCCATGTTCTGTAAACATAGGCAGTGTAGATAGAATTTAACATATTTTTTCTTGAAGAAAGGCCTCTGTTTTATCATTGCTTTTAAAACTATCATACTGAAATGGCTCAACGTGAAGTTTTCCATGGTACTGCTTCAGAATTATTTTATTTGAAGTTTTAGCTAAAAGAGTTCCACTCCCAAGGAAAATTGAAGAAAGACATCTTTTTGTCCAAGTGAAAAAAGAAATAAACAACAGTTCCATTGAAAAACTGTAACGCCTTTGCTTAGAATAGTAATGTAAAATTTGACAGAAGGATTGCCGTGGTCTCACAGATGGCACTTATACCATCAATGTGAAAAACAAAAATATATATAAATATGGTCAAGTTGTAAAGTTAAAAAAATCCCCCAGGCTTAATAGAAAATTTGCCAGTGTTTGGCAACTAAATTCTCAAGCAGCTTCAACACGCAAGGAGCCTGCTCCAATCCCCTCCCTGCTCTTATGGGTGCACTGTGCTACTGCTTTGTGTGCCAAGAGCTGAGCGGGGCTTGCTGGCACCAGCTCCTGGAGAACATCGTGGCACTGTATTTATGCAGGTAGACAGCATCTTCTCTGCTCCCACTTCTTCCCTTGTTAATATCTACCCAGACCAGAAAAGGAGCACACTCCACAAGTTAAAGAAATACGAATGAGATAGCGTGCCTTATTTCATTAAGTGAAGATTCTGATCATGTATAACACCAACAAAGAAAAGAAAAGAAAAGAAAAGAAAAGAAAAGAAAAGAAAAGAAAAGAAAAGAAAAGAAAAGAAAAGAAAAGAAAAGAAAAGAAAAGAAAGGAAAAAGAATATAGCTTGACCATGACACCTTTAACACCTTTACATCTGGCTTTCTTTTGCTTTTAAATGTTTCAGTTTTGCAGCTTTACTGTTAAATCTGTGGTTATTTTATTTTTGTGGTTTTTTTTTTCCTCTGCTTTGGCTGTTACATAGCCCTGAAATGCTGGCAGCTGAAATTTAGATTGAAACTACAAGCAGTAAAATTTTTGTGTCCATAACACGTCCCTCCACCCCCATAACAAAAATAAATGATTTATATTTGTTTCAAAAGGGAGACAGGAGTATTCAGGATGTCCCTTGGCCAGCAGTTTAATGGAGAATTTGTCTCTTTCCCCACCCTTTTCTGGGTAAGATGGGTGAAATTTCTTTTGCAAGAACAGCCTCTGGCTGGCCTCCTGGTAGCCTAGTTTGTTTAACTTTGCTCTTGGGTGACTGCCTGCGAGCAAGCAAAGGCATGGAAACTGAAAGCAAGCAGCAAGCTGATGCAATGGACAGGGCCCTTCGGGATCAATTCTGTGAGAGCTAAGCAAAATCAAACAGAATTGAAACAAGTGCTGCCAAACACAGGATTCCCTCCTCCCTGCAACTGATTAGAAATAAACTAAAGGCAGGGTGTCTAAAGCAGGATCAGTGACCGGATGGCAGATGCTGTGCTGGACACTAGAGGAGAGGGTAAGCATGGAGGGCAAACATGCAGCTGAAGGTTGTTTGGGCAAGGGGCAAACCCACACATCATCTACAGAGCTCAAAACACAGTACAATGGGGAATAACTTGCATTTGATGCTCAAGAAAACATTCTTCTCAGGAAACACTCTTTTTCTTCTAAGCATCTTTGGTAAAGCAGCAGCCTTTTAAGAAGTATTTGCACTGATCCCCCACTATCTTGCTATTTTGGGGCTTATTAAGTTAGGAGTCTTAACATGCCAACTTCGCATGCTGCAAGCAGATGAGAATGTTTGAAGACTTGAGACTGATGATGTTGGATCCCAAAAAGTTCCATCCCCTTCCTCCCTTGTGGGATACACAGAGAGGTGAAAGCCAAATCTATCAGGACAATCTGTGGGGTGTTCAGAGCCAAACCACCACCTACATACAAGTGCAAGCCTTCTTCAGGACCAGTTACACCTCCTCTGCAATAGAAACCTTGGAAGAGACCAGAAACCTGATCTCTAAAGTTCTTAAAGTGGGCATTTAGCCTCAAGGTTTTAGCTCATGCAGTGGAGACACTAAAGCCAAACATATTCCCTTCTGTCTGTGGGTCCTTTGTGCTCAAGAAGCATCCATCAGTCTGGTGGGGAAAGCACGTGCCATAGCAGACTGTGCCTCTGCCTGGTCTCACACACTTCCAGTGCAGGCAGCCACACCATTTGCAGTCTGAGGCCTGCATAACGTAAGTAGTCCTGTTTGAGGCAGGGAATAGAGACATTTCCTTGGGTTTGAAACTGGTTGAGCCACAAACTCCACACCACAAGGCAAAATAACAGGAGAATGCCTTAACAGCCGTGATGGACAGCAGTTCCTCTCTCACAGCTTCTTTCCCTGTAGACCATTAACAAAGCCCATTCCAAACGCCAACATTTTCACCTTCAGCTTATTTAAATTTATTTCTTCAGATGAGAGTTGTTTTTCACTTTCCAGAGGAAATTCCTGGTTGCCTGAAGACCCTCTGTATAATACTCACTGTGAGCTGCATTCCACAGGTCTCACTAGAATTTGAACTGCTTTGTTTTCCCCTTGAAAGCCTGTTCTGAGTTCCAGAAAGGAAGGGGAAATGATTGGGGCATTTGTGTCTTGCAGAAGCTGAAGCAAGACATGTTTATTTTTAATACAGGAAAGGGATTCTTTTGACAATATCCATTCATTCTACCAATGACTGGATTAAAAAAAAAAAAATCTTTATTACCCCTCCAGTGGCTGCTGCACAAATTATTTTTGCAGATGTACGTGGGTCTGGTTCAAATTGCTACAGCACTACAACTGTTGACAGAGTTGCTCTCATTTTGGGATGTCCCTTTCCACCAAAAGGGGATGAATTCACAATTTTCTCCTGAGTTGTCCACAATCCTCTTTTCTTAGATTGTATACTTGTCACACCTGAGTGTGCAGTTCTGGCTAGTACTCTTCAAGACAGAGGAAGCAGGTGCAGGAGACAGCCTACTAAAAGTGGAGTTAAGCTTTTATTTATTAATAGATTGAAGTAATTCATCAGGAGGGAAAAAGAGGTATTTCAGCCAGCATTGTGTCAGAGAAAGGTATAGGGATAAACTCTGTCACAAGAGAATATCAGGTGGAAAGCGTGGAGAAAGTTTAAATAACTGAGAGGAATAAGGTCCTTTTAAAGCTTTCAAACAGAAAAGATGCAAGAAATTGTTACCTTTGAAAGAAACATTAGATCTTCCCAGGTTGGATTGTATGATGCTTTCTGTAGATAACTACATGTTATGACTTGACATCTTTCCTGGTCCTAAGTTTGACATTCAGCTGTCCTTCACTGATATTCATTACAAGTCCAAATCAGGAAGCTACTCTCCTGGACGATGCTGTTGCAATTCTCCTTAAAGAGTCACAATGGCCCCTCCATTCCACATCTCTGGAAAGCTGTGAACATGTATTTCCAGCATCTTGTCAGTCCACCAGCCAGCCAGACTGCACCTAGGTCTACTTATAAGGGTTTTTCTATAGCCATCCAAACAATTACGCCCTTAACACAGACCAGTATTGTGTAGCAACCTCAGCACCTCAAAAAGCATTTCTCCAAACAAACAAAAAAATTGACTGGCAGAAAAGAGAAAAAGACTATTTAAAAAAATACCTCACTTTAGGAAAAAAAATAGTGGAGAAGCATAAGTATTAGCTCTAGAAATACAACTGTAATTGTTGCTTTTATTACCATTATAAGCACCGAACTCAGTTTTGTGCCCCATCCCCATATAAAATTAACACTCAAGCTGTACTGGTTAAGTACACAGAGACACTTCTTCAAATAATCTTGATACAAATGTCTATTGCTATCATTTAGTGTACTGAATAAAGTGAAGAGTTTTCAAGAGCTTCTTGTAGGAGCCTGCAGACACTGGACAAGCCTCACTCCAGAGTACTAAAGGAAAACCATTTCAGCAAATCAAATCTATTTACATGTGTATTTATAAACTGGCATGATTTTTGAGATACTAAAATTAGATTTAGTTCTTTGCCTCCAGCTTCCAAGTGAAATCGGTTCACTTGTTTCTAGGATGGTACAACATGATCTAAAATACACAAGGACAAACATTTTAGTCTTAGTCCTGGTGTGCAAAGGAAGTGGCAATTCAGAAATCACACTGGCCAGCTGTCCCTCTTACACCACCAATTTCAGCTAAATTTAACTTCACCTGGCAGAAGTATCAGGACAGCTCCTTTTTATTCATATCTGTGAGTAAAAGCATGTGACCACAAAAAGACATCTGGCTTGCTGTCATATAGGGAAGTAAAAAACTCAGTAACATCATGATACAAGGAAGAGTGGATTTTTTGGATTAGTTTTACAATTTGGAGTGTCTTGTTTTCTTAATCAGCACTGAAAACCAGAAGTACAACACAAGTCTTTTAAAAGGAGCAGAGGTGGAGGAGCTACTGCATAAGCATAGCAACACAGGATCATCTTGCTTCAAAAACATTTTACTGTTTTGAAACGGTACACAAAGTCACAAAAAATAGCAATAGGCTTTGCCAAAAAAGCATCCAGAGGAGAAGAGGCAAGGACAGAACAGAGAAGGAACAGTGGAAATAAATCTTCCCAAACAAAGTGACAAGTCCAAAAATAATGAGAACTAAAGTTCAAAGAAGAATTCCAAACTGAAGTAGAAAGAGAGAACAACCATATACAGGCCGTGGGGGTACTGGGGGTGCCTGTATGCTGGGGGGGGGTACACAGTAAACATCTTGTGCTGCCTCTCAGCTACCATTAAGGGTTCAAATCAGGACATCAGCACTTGATAGACATTATTTAGAAATTCATGTTTATGCATCCTGCTATGATGTCTGACCCTCCAAGTTTTCAGATCCCATCACACACTTTAACCATCAAGATTGTTTTCCCCCTACACACTGAATTGAGTTTCCAGTTTTTTTCAGTCTGCAGTGATGGCAACCTCAGCTTACATTTTGACACCTTCGAAGTTAGTGACAACTTGGTGGTCTGGCTGATATGTTGTGTTTTCCCTTCTTTAGCCACACTTCCCAATGGCTTCCTTCTCACCTTTTATTCTCCTCACAATCAGGAGAGAAGGAAACACAAAGCAGCACAAACTCAACACACAACACGCAGAGGATGTGGTTAAAGGCAGAGCTTTAACTACAGCTTCTGAGGCAGACCACAGGGTCACAGGCAGGGGATTAACTCCTTAGGAAGGCACAGCATTTCTTTTTTTTTTTTCAACAGAATAAATACAACACAGCTGAGTTTAATACAAGTGTATTCACTACCGGATATAATACACATACAGCAAACTAATTTAGCAGCATGGTCTGTGTTCAGAGCTTACAGTTCTCTTCAGAGACAGAAAAAAAAGGGTGCTGAATCATGGTGCATGGCTTTGGGTGTCTCTCAGTTCAGACACCAGGTATTTCCTTTGTGGAGCTCAAAGACAAGCAAGTACCTTTCACACATACCAGGCTTGGCTACATTAGTTTTCAAGGACAACCCATCCTTCCCCACCCACTGAAGCCAAAACCTCCTTTGCTTGCTCCTTGTGGATTTTTCATCTTTGCTGCTCCTTCACATTGTGTACTCTGCCCTTCATTTCAACTGAAGGTATAGAGATATGAAACGGGCATAAGATGAACAGATACAATAAAGCTTTTATAATAAAACACATTGGTGAAGAAATAAGAACTAGTCTAAGAAAGCATTCTGACTAATAATTGCAAGTCCCCCTTAGGAGTCACACAGCAGAGACTAAGTTAGCATTAAAACAGCAGCAGACAAAATTTGCCTACTTAGGCTTTCAGACATCTAGGACAGACCAGATTTTCTTCTGATTTCTTACAGAAACACTTCCTTTTGCTACAACAGGCCGTTAACGCAGGTCTGCAGAAAGAAAAGACATTCTTACTTTTCATTATTTTCTTCCAAAATGAAGCACTGCCCCTTCCTCAAAAGAACTTCCAACCCTTCTCCAACAAAGTATCTCATGGGCTACAAGCTGGCCTAAGCTGAGGGTTTATGTAAGAGCAATGAACCACAGGCACTGGAGATAATATAAATAAGCCATAGATATTTCCAGGTCCAGCTTTGATTTAAAAGGGTTGAAGGAGGGAACTTTTGGGGCTTGAAGAGAAAATGGAGGCTTTAGAGGCAAGGTGCTGTGCTAAAAGATTTTTTTGTTTGTTTCTCTAGGCTCTCCTCTTTTGCTATCAAGTCTGGTTTCCTACTGAGTAAGTGTGTTGCATGTGCAGGCTCTTGTCTGTGCAATTGCTCGGGCACAGAACAGCTCATCTGATCCACCACTGCACAAGTTTAAAGGAGAGCTGAGGGTAAACTAGGTTTCTAAATCTGATCTTAGGTTCTTCACCATGGCTTGAAAAGGTTAAATCTGCAAGAGCCTCAGGCTAGATCCTGGCACAGCTGATGGAACAGCTATCTTAGTTGCAGGGGTGAGATAGCTCAAATGCTTGAAAATCCAGGCATGAAATGCAATTTATTAAGGCCAGAACTTTTTCTTTTCTGTAAAATTATCCCATACCAAAGTGTACTTTTAAAGCAATCCTCTATATATGTGCTCGTTCTCACAATGAAACAAGAGACTAAGTGATCTGAGTTTCTAAATCAGCTGTAGAGGGGCAACAGAAGTGTCTTTATTTCTGCTTTGTAGTGGCAGAAGAAAGAGCCATATGTTAGTTGACTTTTTTGTATTGATTGCTCACAGTCCTTGTTCTAAAGGCTGGCAGTTTTATTATTGCATCTCCTCAAAATAACAATGCTCTACATAAGAGGGAAGAAAGAAAGACTTCTGACTTGAGAATTATTTGTATTAAAGTAGTGCCCAGAGGCACTGACAAAATCCAGGACTCTTATGCAGGATGAGGTAGGAATGCAGGTTAAGAGACAGCTCTGTTGTAATGTTAATATTTGCTTATGCTATAATGAGTCAAGAGTCACCAGGGGGATTTTGTGCGAGAGGATGAAGTGTAGGTAGACTAAATGATGTGCCTGAGGTTACATGAGAGATTTGAGGCAGAATCAGGAGATTAACCTGCCCCTCTTCAGGACAACATCGTGCTTCACCAAAAGATTATTCTTTTTTCCCTTTAAAGGGCTCTAGTTGTGCCCAGCCACTGTCTCAGCTCTCTAAAGCTGGTAGCTGCAAGTAATTCAATAACACAAATGTTCTGACAAAGTAATTTTTAGCCTGTTAATTATTCCCAAACACATTCTTTCCCCTTCAAGTGGAACTAGATGACATCAAAGCTGTTTGAGGGATGGAAGAACACTTGAAGCATTAGCAAGAACAATGGAACAGACTATCCATTTTACTCCAATTAATTTAAAAGGGAAAAGGCTGGAGATTGTCCAAGTTTCACCTTGAGCACTGATAACCAAAGAAGACAAGACAGTGTTGTGGGAGTCCCAAATTACCCATCTCTGCTAGATTATACTAATGTCTTAGAAAGGGAAATGCAAGGCTGAAAACTTGGGAGATTGCAGAGAGCTCTCAGACTCAATGGGCTCCAAAATGAATGATCTACCACACTTACACAGTCTGGTGTAAAACTGGGAGTATTGAAATTAGAAAGAAAAATAGGCAAAGAAGAATCTCACTTGGAAATGAAGGCTGCATTACCTGAATCTATTATTATAGACAGGGAAGGTAATAGGGGAATGATGGGATAGCGAAACAGTTTCTAGAGCATCCAGCTGGGATGAATATTCAGTTCCAGTGATGGATTTATCTCTTTGGTTTTGACCTCCTGAAGCCCTAAGAAAGACCTAAGAAAACTTGTGGACTGATAAAATCCTTCTGGTCTGACTTTGCTAGAATAAGTGCTGAGTGAGGGTTGAAAAGGTTCCGGTCTTAATTTCAGCCACATTAGCTTTCTAATGCTGGATTGAGCCACGCTTTAATTACAGGGCAAAATCCTCTAATGGGAGTTTAGACATGCGCTCTCTTAGCAGAAAGCAGTATGGTCAAATATGCCACTCCCTTCCCCTTCTCCTTCCCCTTTCTGCCAGTGCTAATTTGGTGAAAGGGGCAGGAAAGCACTCTCTGGAGAAGCAGGGATTTCTCTCCTCTTCTGTGTAGCTTTGATGTAGACATACGAGTAACACCTGGCTGAATCATGTAAGGCCCAAGTGTAAGTCTAATGAAGTCATCACTGGAGCCAGGGCAGGGAAAATATAGCTCAAGGGAGAAGTGGTAAAAGGAGCATTGAAGGAAGTGAGATATGATAGATTGTGCTTTTATTTGTGGTAAGGCATTTTGCAGTCTCACATGGAGAAGGAGGCAATCGCTGTTAGAAAAATAATTACAGTTTTTCGACACCCCCACAAGATGCAAAAGAAATGATTTTTTGTATGATTTGGTGGATAATCTGCTGTCTGCTCCAACAAACTAGAGAGCCAGAGCACCAGATCTTGTGCAAAATCTTGTTGATAAGCTTCTGCATGCCTGCTTACAAATAACAGAAATGCTCAGGCCCAGTGGTCAAAGACTGCGTATATAAAGTCCTAGTGCACAGCTCATTTACCTGGCCAAGGAACAGCACAACAGCGTGGAGATCCCTGTTTAAAGAGACAGAATGTTAATCTGTCGTGCAAGGCATACAAATCCTCCCCAAATGCAGTGACTGCTGTGTTGCTTGGGCTCCCAAGGGTAGCAGTCTCGTATCAGAGCCTTTCATCTGGTCTGAGGCCTGGGGGCATGAGTGACTCTAGGCTGTTCCTGTGCACTGCCTAAATAAGGCTATGTCAGGCATTGCCAGTGCTGGCTGTATGCTCAGAAGCATAGAGTGGAATATTATTGCTAGGAAACTGAACTTTGCAGAGTTAGGCTTCTGAATTTAAGGGGCTAGAACTGAGCTGGGGAGTGGAGCTGTTTGTATTATCATTGTAAACAAACAACTCAGTTTTTATGCAATATTTTTTAACAGGGGAGATCTATAAATAGGTTTTTTCTTAATGTTATTGACAATAAAAATGCAATATTACTAATTCATGCATCAACAACATTGAAATGAAAATAAGGCTGTGTCTGAAGTACAGTCTAAATTACTAAAGGCATTTTGATTCTTTTGAGTTCAAAATGGCAAGAAAATGTCAACAGCACAATAGTTGAATTTCACAGTCTAGTGGCATCATTTTACACTAATTTCTGAATTTTTTGGTTACTGGCTCGGCTGTCCCAGTAATGTGACCAAAATCACAGCTCTGCTACTTTCTGAGCTTCAGGAGATGCTTTTCAGACTGCAAGCTCTTCAGCTGCTGCTTCAGTAAGGATGGTCTTTTAAAATGAATTTATTTTCCTGAATGAACATTTTAAAATTTCTTGCCAATAAATAAAGCGGTCTCAGAGTAGTGAGGATATGTATTAAATGTACTCCGATACCATATAACAATACCAGATGGGTTCTTCTAAACATAAGTACCTGGAAACGGGGGGCAAGTGCCTGTGGATACTGAGACTGCTGCAGAATCTCATTGCAATCTGTTAAACAGAACTTCACTTGAATTTTTCAGCAAAGATAAAAAAATCAGTGTGTTTCGTAATTGTTATTTCATTCCATTCTTCTTGTAGGTTGTCATTGCAATGGAGGTCAAATTCAAGCCAGCTGTAGGACCTAAAACATGAGTGTAATCACTTCAGCTGGAAAACTAGGTATAAGGCCTGTATCTATTATAAAAAATCTATCATTTAAAAAAGAAGTTTTTGGAGCTTTCTCTAACCCAGAATGAGTTTCACGATTTGAGACCTTCTACTTCCAAAAGAAACTGGAACGAAAAGAATGGCAACAAACAAAGTCAGACCTTTACAGGAATGTCCCAACTAGCATGGAGGAAATAATACAGCTCTACAGAAAACAGAACTTCAAGGTCTGGAGTTTTAGTAGGGTACAAACTGGGAACATGAATTGGAAGCAGTGCTAAATTCAGGAAACAAAAATAAAAGAGTGGCTCTATTTGCTCTCGCCAAACCTGGTGCAAACCTGGAGTTATTCCATGAAAGCTGAGGTGTTAAAGAGCCTTTATGACTTTCACTTGGATCTTCAGGGTGATGCATCTCAGTGCTACCTCCTTGCATACCAGAGCAGGTCTCTGACACCCACACAAGTTAGGAGGGTTCAGACTAGGATTACCCTGGCAAACGAAGTGGAAGGAGTGGTCTTGACTGGTTTTCATCTTGAAGTTGTGAGCTTTGTTTACTGAGCTCTAGAGCTACATGCCCATCCCAGCAGAAAGGAGACAGAAGAGGACCATGCCTCTACGGGACCACTATCTGAATTTGGATGATGCACAAAGGAGCTTTTAGGTGTGAACACAGGATGGCTGGAGGTAGATCTGAGCAAGCAGAGGACAGAGATGGAGCCAATGCAGTGCCCCAAAGTGGTGACATGATTTCTGGCAGTGGGGATAAAAGCACAAAGGAATTTCTGGGAAAATTATTTTCAGTGGCTGGTTCTGGATCCTGATGTGATTTGTTTCACCTGAACCCATTTTTGAAACTATTTTGTATCTTTGCACATCTGTCCATATCTGAGAGGAAGAACTGCAATAGACTTGAGAGAGGATTAATCTCTTCTTGATCCTAATCGGGTTTTCTCATCCAAAAGTTCCTTTGTTCTTAGAGTCAGAAAAGAATAATATTATCTTGCACCTTCTTTCTTCCTGGGTGATAGGATTATGTTGCAGTAGGCACTCTCCTGCAGAGGGCCACCAGAATAAAGTTTCTTCAAGAACAAATTATTTAAAAAGATAAAAACATCCAGGAGGAATTATCTTGGCTGCCCTTTAAAAATCTTTCTTCCTCATCTTCTCCCTTTCTTATTTTTTCTCATTCCTCTCCTGTAAAATGAGGCTTTTTTTTTTCTTTTTTTTTTTTTTCTTTTTTTTTCCTTTTTTTTTTTTTTTTTCTCCCCAGAAACAGTAGCAGATCCAAAATGAGCTGAAAACAGGATATTGGCTCCTTGGCAGGAGAGAGATGGAACCTGGTGCCCATGTCCACGTCTCTCTACCATGTTGAGCAGGGAAGTGACCACAGTGGAGCCTGAAATTAAGCACACTGTTGTTGCTGTGAGATTTTGTTGTTATTGTTACAATTGTTGTCTCAGGGAAGCAGAGCTGTGTAGAGTAGGTGAAACAGAAAATGCTGCAGATGGAAGGAAATTAAAAAAAAATATTTTGCGGATTAGTTTGAGGACTAGGAATGGTCCACTAGGCAGGGTATCAAACCACAGTGAGCTGGAGAGCTTAAGGCAATTTGCTGAGTATAGTTTATAGTTCCTGTGGCTTTTCCAAGTTGAGATTTTGCCCAAAAGATAAGAGCTTTCTTAATATATCTGCAGGTAAATTGAGGACATCTCAGAATTGTGAAAGGAGGGAAGCAGGAAGCAGTGTAAAATTGCAATGTGCTGGATTTCAGGCATGACCCTGGAACTTGTTGTGAATTCAGCATCCAGTTCACCCAGACTAGCTGGTGTTCCGTGCCTAAGAAGATTTGAGTCTGAGAATCTGCTAGAAAACAAGTTTCCTCCAGCACAGCTGGTCTCTGGCATGCTGTTCAGGATGAGATAGAGACTTCAGATATACTCAGGGTGGCTCACTGTAGGAATAGGTGGATATAATGGCTTCCAGATCCGGATATGGAAATGCTGGAAATAGATTGTCCCCACCAAGGAATCTGCCCCAAGGGGGGCTGGAACAGCAAGTTGTTTGTTTAACTATGTTGCTGTAACACACCAGAAGGTCACTGCCTGTTGGTTGTAAGTGGATAGCATGGGATTGTAGCTGCCGTCTCTGTTTCATATTGCTAAATAGATTGGAAAGGGAGTCTGTCTGCTGAGGTGGTTTTTCTCTGAAAGATGACAAACTTTTTGACTCCTATCTTTTTGTCCTGGGACAAAGTCTATCGTGTCAGATTTTCATTCTGATGGATGCAGTATATCAGAAAGTTAACAGGTAAAGAACGAAGAGCTTCGTAGCTCTATCACTGTCTGGCAAGGCAACCATTCATCAATTTTTTGACCTCTCTTGACCTCAGCTTCACTGTCTGTACAATGGCAATAATGATATCAGTTGCTTTTATAAAGATCAGGAAGATAAGGACTGATAAGGACTATCTGATAATAACCCTTCAATTATTATTATGAATTGCTCCCCTGCTTCATTTGCTTTTATGCTATCTTAAACCTTGTCACTGATTTCTCTCTCGGTTTGTTGGGGCTGTGTGTGAAGGAAATGTGTTGGGATTAATCCAAACCACGTCTTCATCCTGTATTATCAAAGTGAAATCACTTTGTAAGACGTTTTAGGTTCAGCAAGGCCTGTTTGCTTTTGAGCTCCTGGAATTAAGGCAAATAGGGTAGAATGCGGAGGAGTGGGAGGAGGTCTCCTTTCTCTGTGCTGTGACTCAGCACTGTAGTGGGTTGAGGAATCCCACCCTCAACTCATCCTGTGTTTCCTTCTGTCAGGCACTAGTGCAGAATTTCTAGTGGTTACCTGTGAGAGGAATCTCTTCCTTCTCAGCTTTGTGTCATGTGCTAGCACTGGAAATTTCCAGAAAATATTATTAGAATAATAATTTTACTTAAATTAGAATGAATTTTACTTAAATTAGATTGCACTACCTGGATTTGGCTTCTCAAGGCAAAAAATTCCTCAACAGTACAATTTTTTTGAAGGCCCAGCTTTGTTCCCCACTGCTTACATAATGGACTTATCCTGAATTAAATCCAGCTGAAAGTCTGCCTTTGAAAGACTTGAGGCATATCAGCATTCAGAGACTTTCAAGGTACAGAAATTTGGCAGCAACTGTGCATGCCTTCACACTCCAGTGTTGTCCCTTAAAGGGGGAAGGCCTGCCAGTTATTGAGTGTTATGCTACAATTAACCCTGTTGGGAGAAATGTCCGTGCCATCACGGATTGTAACTGTAAAGCTTGTAACAAGTCATCACAATGCAATCAACCCACCAGTGCTGAAAACCTTTCCTTTTCTCTCTGGGATATTTAAAATATAATTTGTTATGCACATTTTTTCCTTTATATGTTTTATTATTAATAATAATGCAATAATGATGAAAAGATCCTCGAAGAAGCCTCAGGAAAGGAATTTTGTAAACATTACCGTGGAATAAAATAGGCGCATTCCATTTTATCAGGATATTTTCCATTATAAATGGCCAGCTTTCTCATCACTCTGCCAACAGCTATGCCTGCCATCTGTTCACTGATGTCATACTATAAAGTTCACTCACAAAACTGCTTGTTGGGAAGTCCAGGGTTGTGCTAGAAAAGTTTTGTTTATGAACAAATATGCTGGCACCACTTGAGTTTTTGGTTGTTTTAAGGAACAAATTTCATTTGTTTTAGAGCTCAGGTTACTGTCTTCACTATACAAAGATAATGACCAATGTTTTCTGAAATTTTTGGAGATTTGGGCTCTTTCTATTATGGAGGAATAGCGTTGACGGAATAAATGTTGGACATCTTGAGAGAGAAAATCCAGGAACCGGGTTTTCATAAAGTGTGGTACATTTGTCTTCTGGAAAATAGACTCAGTCCAGCATGCTAAATTGGGCATCTTAAATTATTAATTTATGCCTAAGAAAATACAGGTCAGATGTGGTTAGGAAGTGAAAGGGGAGGGGAGAGAGTTGTTTCAGTGAAAAAAGGACAATTTTATTTGAAAGAGTGAGAGAGAGAAAAGAAAGAAGAGAGAGAAAGTCAAGGAAACAAGCAAGCAGATATTCCCCCCTCAATTCCCCCACTTCAATTTTTAGAAAAACCCACAGAAATTCCAGGTGGGAAATGAAAATGTTATAGTTTCAACACTTCCTCTCTCCCAGGAAGAAGACAATTGTAGTTGGAAATGGCAACAAAAACATAATGGAAACTTGATGTCAGGGTACTGCTCCGGCCAAGCTCAGCCTTGGCCAGAGCACACTTTCCATCATGTATCATCACCAGCGTCTGGTCTTTCTGAACTCAGAGGAGCCCACACCTTTCCTTCACCACTGTAGCCACAGCAGCACCAAGGAGTGTTAACTACATCCTCCCCTGTTGCCCCAGCCTTGGCCAGCCTGCTGCTCCCCAAATGCTTCCAGTGAACCTGCTCTGTCTGCCTGGGATCTGGAGACTGCATGATCTGAAACCTAGGTAGGCTGGACTGGCAGGAATTAGAATGTA
This sequence comes from Aleadryas rufinucha, assembly GCA_013397815.1. Classification (NCBI taxonomy): domain Eukaryota; kingdom Metazoa; phylum Chordata; class Aves; order Passeriformes; genus Aleadryas; species Aleadryas rufinucha. The sequence continues at coordinate 279,039 of VZTH01002835.1, forward strand.
GCTGAGGCCAGGAGTGGTGAGGACACAACTGCAGTCAGAGGAACAAATTCCTGGGCTTTGAGGTGGTGTCAGGTTTTGGGTGGAAGTATAGGAGCAGGTGTCCATGGTGGGGTAGGGGTAGGAAGATGTGGATGTCAGAGTCATGCTGGCTGGTGTGGGGAGCTTTTGTCATCCCCATATGAGGTGAAGGCAGTCTGACTCCTGACCCCCACTCTATGTGTGTCTGTAGAGAGGGTCTCCCATGGGATTTCCTTGCTAGGGAAGACATGCTAATATGGCTCGGTGAGATGTGGACTCCTGGTATGCACCATGGAGCTTTGGAAGAATTGTTAAGGAAGGCAGGTGGTGACAGGCGTTCCTTGGTGTAGACCATAAAGCACTATGGGCACAGACAGAAGCTGCTTCTGGGCTTCTACCCCAGGACCTGCTGCCAGGTCGTCCATGGTGCCTCAGCCTTGGTGCTGTGGTCTTGAGTAGGATCCTGTAGTCAGTTTCTGTTTCATGACCAGACTTGCAGCTTGTTTCTTTACACACAGAACACCAATGTTAGCACAGGAATAAAATAGTAAGACTTTGGGAAGAAAAAGAGCATTGAAGACCCTGTTTCTTAAGAGAAGAGAGGGAACTTTGCTTGCTTTTTAAAATTTTTTTTTCCAGGAAAACAAGGGTCAAGAAAGTTTCCATGGCTATGAGGTTGGAGAAAGTAAGATGCCAGAAGGGGAAGAGCTATTTAAGCTGAAGTAAAAATGTTTCATACCAGAAGGCAAAAAGATAAATGTGGCTAGGAATAAACTAAAACTGGAAAGGAGAGAATTTCTGACCATTTGAGGAGTAAACTTCTCTCCTCCCCAGAAGAGGAGTAGGGATGAAGAATCCAACTTGCCCTCTGGTGGAGCTTTCCCCTGTATGAGAAGAGGACAACATGCTTATTAGAAGAAGACATGTGGTCCCAGGAGTACTGAAAGGGATGTGACATCCCCATGTTTTCTGTTCTCCTGCCCTCACAAAGACAAAGTATTTGGCCCTGGTTCTGAAGCACCTCCCTGATGGATCCAACATCGTTGCTTATCTAATTTGGAACACCACATTTGTAATTAAGTCTCGGGCAAGATCTTTATTCAGTAAGTGGCCCTAAAAAGCCTCTTTTTTTTGTCCTTGGCCAAATCCCAGATCACTGAAGAAAGCAGCGCAGAAGCTAAAAATTAGTCAATTTAATAGAAAATGGGAAATGTTCCTATGTCAAGTGTGCATCTGTGCCTCTTTATATATCCTAGTCTAAATATAGGTGCTCTGAGGGCTTGCTACAGATAACTGGAAAAAGGAAGGTGAAAAGAAAGAAGCCACTTAATTTCCTCTTGCCCTTCCTCCAGCCTTCACAGTGTTTGCAACCCCCACCCCATCTGTGCCAGTTTAACCCCTTGAAGGCTCTGCATAGTGAAGCCACAAACCTGGCAGAATTGGAGGAAATCCCACCTGCAAAGTCAAGTGGCAAGGAAATGCTTTTCTTTTTAAATCGCTGTGCTTAATCCTGCCATTTCTAAACACTGTTGGAGGCTGGAGTTCGTAATTTATTTTCTTAAATTACCATAAATAGGAATTTATGGGCCAGGTGATTCTCTTTGAAAAGGGTCCTTGTGCACTGGAGAGGGGAGGGTGGGGCCAACCTGTCAGCAGGGAGCTTTTGGACTACTCCAAAAGCAATTCTTTGTTTTTCTCTCTTCCCATCAATGTTCCCCCATAGAAAAATAAATAAATAAGCATTCAACCTTCTTTTAACAGCTGCCCACAAAGGTTCTTTTCTTAACTCTTTTTTCCCCCCTTTTTATTGGTCCTTCTGATTTCTTGGCACAGCAAAGGAGGAATAAGAGAACTCTAGAGACAGTGGGATCCTTTTAGAGACACCTTGCTTTCAGTGCTTCTTTTTTTAATGTAAGACATTTTGGGGGCAAGTAGGTGGGCTTTTTTCCCCGAAGGAGGACTTCAGGGAATAGCTCAAGTCTTGGGACTTGCAGTTTACCCCTTTTTACCACGAACCAATTACCTTGTTTTTGCTGAGGAGGAGAAGGATATTGTTTTATGCTCCCAACAGCACAAATTTCCTTGGGTTAAGTACTCTGAGCTTCTCTACATTGCATACTGTACGCTTTTTAGTGAGGTTTATGGTAACATGTTTTACCTTGTGCTGCCTGAGGGTAAGAAAGGGAATAAATTGCTTTCTGGGTCTCCTATGGGTTGGACAAGGCATAATGGGATTAAATTGCACTGAGAGAGAGTCAGGTTAGACATCAGGAAACACTTTTTCACAGTCAGAATAGTTAAATGCTGGAATACATTGCCTAGGGAAGGGGTGGAATCTGTGTTAATAGAAATTTTTAAGAAGAAGTTAGAAAAATATTTGGCAGAAATGTTTTAATAGAGCTGAATTCTGCCTCAGGACAGGGGATTGGACTCAACTGGTGTTCCTTAGCCCTTGCTTCTCCTCTACCAATTCATCCAAGGATGACTTCACCTTTCTGATCTGGGAGGAACTACAGTTCACCTAGTGCAATGTTTCTACAATAGATTGCACTTCCAGCCTATTTCAAACATTGAACCGTGTTACTGTCGTCATCCCTGCCCCCTCAGGCCCCCATCTCAACTTCCTTGCTTGCTCCCACATGTGGAAATGAGTGTATATACTGGAAAATTAAGTTGTTCCAAAGTTTCCTGGCTACTGCCTGATGCCTACCAGACCATGGACCACAGACTGAAGAATGCTGGCTGCAGTGACCTCCTGAGGTCCATTCCAGTCCTAATTCCTCTGCTCCTAGCAGCACTCATGCGATTCATCACCATGGCTCTATTGACGCATGATAATTTGAGCCTTGGTAATAATTATGCTCTTGAGCCCTGGGAGAGAAAGGACTGTTCATTGGTGAGATTGACAGCCTGGAAACAGGACAAATAACTTCAAAACCATGGCCCTTGGTAAACCTGCTGTTAGGAAGTCCATTAGGTCCAGACTTTAAGATACATCCTCAATTGAAATCAGGTAGCCTGCCTTTCCAGCCTCCAGACAGGTGTGCCATTTCTTCCCATGAGCAAGGGAGATATCTGAAAAATCACATGCCAACAGAAATTACTTGCAGAGGCATTGACTGAAAATTGAAAAAGCCATAGATAAAATCAGTATAGTTATCTTTTGTGCTTACTTGTTCACATATCTAGCCAGGTTGTTTGAGGGTCTTAAGGTGCGATGTAGTTCTTCTCCTGATTTGTATGAACATCCAGGAGAATAGAAATCAGAATATTATGTACCATTCCAACTTTCATAGTTTCTCTATGGAAAGACCTGTCAAATAGTTTTAAGAAATGTTTGGTCTTCTTGGGACCTAATTCACACCTATAGAGTAGCGAGTCCAGTTTTTCTAGTTTCTGACTCCAGAAGAACCTGAGAGAGACCTTGCCATTTGCTCCAGAGCTGTCTTAACAGTTGCCATCATCCGAGTTATGCTCAATACTGGATATGTATCTGGCTACCCAAAGAGGTGGCACAGCTCACACATTCCTTTGATAGATACTGTTCTTTTCCTTGCCAATCTCTCTGTCATCCACCCTGAGTGAATCTGCTGTATCCAAATCAATATTGCACAAAGCATGGCTCTCCATCCAAAGCCCTGGTGGTTCCGATTCACCTGCCCACACCTGCTCTGCCTGTCCTCTGCCCTTGTGTTGTGCCCCTTGGTCACCTGGGTGTAATGGTTTCTGGATGTTCCTTGAGAGACAGGAACAATACAGCACAACAGACCTAACTCCAGGAGTCTGAGTTGAATATACAAAATCAAACAAGATTCTTATGCACTAGAAATGGTTAGTTCCTCTAAGTGACACATAGAACTGCTCCTTTCCTCCTGCCCTGGGTTAGAGACACTTTAGATATAGGCTTGACACTGTCTGGGATTTATTTATAAAGTCCATCTGCTCCTTTCTTCCCACACAAAATCTTTCAGCTTTGATGCCACAATTCCTGTCTCAGAGATTTGTGTTCCTTCCTTGTGTTCAACACCACTGGACACAATTTCCAGTAATTTCTGGAAGAGTCACATGCTTGCTGTTCTTCTGACCCAAATCCAAGGTGACAAGAAATATAATTCCCCCGCAAGTTCCCAGCAGCAAGAGACCTGCAAGATCTTTGCATCCAGCAACTCATTTCTCCCTTGCCTCTGGGCTGTGTTTTCCCTTCACTCTGCATGGGAAATCTGGACATTTCCCAAGGACAGGAGAAATGAGACATGGGTGAATGCCTGCAGGCCAGAGAGTGAACAGTGTCCGAAGAGGGATGTCAGATCACACACTCATGAGAAAGCTGACTGAGCAGCTGATGAAGGCACTGTGGCTTCAGGTCTGAACTAGATTCAGGATTATGACTTTAATAAACATTTTTTCCTAATGAAGCCAGGCTTCTGGGCCATGCAAAGGCTAATGGAATACCCCATCAGTTTTGGCATCCAGGAAAGAGATTCACTGACCTACATAGAGGAAGGATGATTCTATGGGGCAGGCATTTGGTTGGAATGCTTGGGACTCTCTTCAAGTTTTGTCACAAATGCAAATCACTTAGGCCAAGACTTTCAAAAGCAACTAATGAAGGAGGAAGGAAAGTAGCTCAAAATGGCAACATCCCCACCCATTTAAAATGGGAGCTGGCTTGCTTTGGGGACAGATGACAGGGTTTGCAAAGAAGCCCAAAGGCAACAAGGTATGAAGAGACTTTCTAAATAAAGGCTTCACACTTTTTCTAGGGAAGTATGATGGACTGGGATGACAGAAGGCTTGAAACCATCTCAGTGGCCTTTAAAGATAGATGGTCCTTTGATGAACCTCCAGCAAGGTTTATTTTTTAATACTTTTTATCTGATGCTTGTTTTTCCATAACAGCTAAGTAATGACAGGCTGCCAATCCCCTTGCTAGATACCAGGAAATACACATGGTGAAGAAGTCATGACTCATGATTTAATCTCTTTCGCAAACTTGAATGCTGTTTGTGCAAGTGACTTTTCTGATGCCTAATACAGTGTTGCACTTACATATCTTAGCATTGACTAAGTATCTCTTCTCTAATGGGTCACCTATTTGTATTCAGCTTAAAGTGTTTTGAGACCTCTGCTAACCATTTTTGGTTGCTCAATGTCTCTAATAATTGACTCAAGGAGACACCATTCAATCGTGTATGTCTTGTCTCCTTAGCAAAACGAGGTAAATATTTATGTATGTATTTGACTGCTTTTAGTCATCAGGATCTGAAAAGAAGTTAGAGATCCACTAAGACCTGCAGGAGGGTAAAGTCAGTGCCTCAAAAAGGTCAAACTCAGAGCTCCTGTTACATGTCAGAGCCTGCAAGTGTGGTCTGGGTACTCATATCAGTGGTATGAGCCATGGAAGAAAGGGAGAAGAAGAGAGGCCTCTTAACAAGAGAGGCCCTTTCTCATCCCTCTGCATTGCCTGTCCTGAAAGCAATAGTCTGAAGACTGCTGCATGATTTAGAGGTTACCTGCACAGCCCAGTCTCTGACTTCCTTCCCAGGTGGGAAGCACAGTGGGAAAAGGCACCCTGAATTCACTCTGCAATGATGGGGGACACACGGGGTTCTTAGTGCCTCCTCTGACCACAGGTGTGTTTGTATAGGAGCTGCCTTTACACCTGCTGCCTTCTCAACCCTCATTTTGTGTAAGATTCCCTGGTGGGTAGGATACCCTTTGCTGGGAAGAGGCAGGAGTGAGAAAAGCAAGTAACTATCTTTCAAACTTAATTTGCATAACAGTGTTGGCCTGAATACCCAGGGAGTTTTCAAATGTGACTGCAGCAGGGTTTTTGTGGTTGATTTGTTATTTGGTTTTGATCCTTCTTTTTCTTCCTTCTTGAGCACTTTGTCTTATGTGTGTCTGGTTTATTTGCTCTTCATATTTATACAAAGAACAGATTTACTAGGGAATGGGGTATCATCATGACACACAGCTTTTAGGTCTTCTCTGCCAGCCTGGGACTATGCATGTTATCTCCCCTGAAAGGGAGAGAGTTCCCCGGGTCATGACATGTCTTTGTCCCCATCAGCACTGCAGCTGCATTGAGCTCTGTGTGCTGATCAGCTCTGAACCATGAGAAATACCTCAGGGCCACATGCTCAGGTGCTGTGAGCAGATACAACTCCAGTGGTTTCCATATCAGAGGCCAAATAAGTGAGTCCTCAAGCCCATGCATCTGCTTATAGCTTCTGTAAGTAAGTAACTGATTAAATCCTCAGGAGCATGCCAATGTCTGTGCAGAACTGTTTTGCTAAAGGAGGGGAGGGCTGGGAGGGGAAGGCACTCTCTGAATCTCTGGGGAAACAGAATATGTTGTAAATAAAGCTACATGCCATTAATTAACTTAGCATAATCACCCTGTAATTACACCGATAATCATTTATCTTGGGCTCAGACCAAAAACCCTAATGGGGAAAATCCATCATATCCAATTTTTGTCCAGATGCTTAATTCCTCCACTAAACTAATCCTAACGGTTCTGTCAGCTTCATTATGGTGCCATTAGAGATAGAAACTAGAAAGTGCTCTGAGCATCTGCCTCCCTGCCACACTTGTCCTAAACCATGGGGAAAAAGGGTGGAGGGGAGCTGGAAAACTTGGGCTGCCATATTTCTAATGGGCATCATGAGTAGTTGTGCAAAAAATTGTTGGTAATATTTTGAAAGGAGATCACAAGTAGGGTACTAATTGGTCATTCTGGCACTGAGTGAGGAAATCTAGGTGCTGATGTTAACCCCAGGTGAAGGGCTGGCATGAGGCAAACATTGCTTCTGTCCTTTTAAAGCCTTTGCAGAGATTCAGGTCTGGCAGCATGGAAAATGGGAATGGAATTAGGCTTCCTGGGAAAATGTCATTTCAGTTGTTGCAAAACTTGGTCTGAAGTGCCATGACTTTAAAGCAGCACTTTAGATATGTCTTGCTTTGACTGCTTTGCCATTACAAGGATGTTATAGAACAGGATAAAAGAATTGTCTATAGGTTACATGAGGAATGGATAACAACATATTTGGACATTCTTCTATTCCTCAACTTGAAGCTGCTACAATTACCTGTATAAATTTAAAATGGATATAACTATAGTAGGCCTTGAATGATTGAATAATTGATTGATCAAACAAATTATTAACTTAGAGTGAAAGAAGGTCTTGACCAAAGCACATTAACTCTCACGGTTTAAACTGTTAGCCTTAAAGATCTTGACTTGTTATGTGACCAGATGATTTTATAGAAGACTTCCTAGTCTTGTCATATGTTTTTCTTAGCTTGCAAAAAATGTAGTGCAAGTCTGGACCAGGTAGGTTGGTCTCTATTTTGCAATGACCTTTTTTAAGGAGAGAGGCACTGCAGAATGAAGTCCTGCTTTAAAGGTGGAGTTCTGGTTCCATAGAGGAATTTCAATCCTGGCAGCTTCTGTTTCATTTCAGGACCTACACCCTGTTGCTTATTATTTCCTGGTAAGCATTGGTAAAGAGGTCATCTACACTGATGAATTCATTCAGCTCTCTGCAGTTAATTATGGCTGTAACAATGAACCAGCCTTCAAGGTCCTGAAACTCATCTCTGCTTTCTTGAAAAACAACACCTACTTTACCTCAAATGCATTCATGCTGTGTTCCTAAAATGAATTCTGTTCTCCTACTCCCTCATACCTTGCTTTTTTTTTTTATTTAAGGAAAAATAATATTTATATTAGGGAAATCCAAACTAAGAAAGCACTGCATTTATCCGCTAAACAGGGTTGCACTGAGATTAAGTTTGTCCTCATCCATATAAAATCACAGATCTATCTTCCTGAATAGTTTCTTTGTGTAAGAAAATTGTTTCCACCATTGAGAGGGGACATATGGTCCTATGTGCTGTATGTCAAAGTGGCCCCAAAGAACTGTACTGAACCCCACAACATGAGTCTGTCTTCACCACAGAGCCAGGGCAGTAAGGGGAGAGCTGTGCTCACGTGCTTGTGGAGGCAACACTGCTGAGCACTCTGTGAGCTGAAGAAACACCAGGCATTGCTGCGGGTCCCTGCAAAGTGTGAACCTAGGGAAGGACAAGCATGTAGGAGGATGGAAAGTCACACTGGGAAGTGATTTAAGGACTGATTGAGCCAGAAGTTGTCTTTGAATTTTTCTTCCATTGATTTGTCAACAGAGGTCAGCATTACCTTCCTCTTCATCCCTGCTTTCTCTTCATCAGCCCTTTATGGTAAAAAGGCTGAAAAGGCTGGGAAAACCCTCGAGTTTGGCTAGGCTGTTTTACCTACCAGAGACCTTGCTGCTGTTCTGGTTGTTCAGTCCTGGGTTTCCTGTTGTGGGAAGGAGGCAGACGGCTCCATAGGCAGGTCAGGTCAGTAGCTGTCACTGCTCAGGCCACCTTGTGGAAGAAGCCAAGGCAGAAAGACGAAAAGTTTACGTGTGAATATGTTCATGAGTATATGGCTTATCATAAGTGACCCCTCTCTCACCTGTTCCAGCTTGTTGGTTGGCTTTGGGCTGCATTTAACTCTGCCACTCCCTGATGCTTAACAAAGTTTTCCTAGAAATTTTCTGGCCTCTCCAGAAAGGCATGAAATTCTCTCTCTTTCTTCACTCCTCAGGCACACGCACAGGACGGAGGTGATCAATGGAGACCTTACCGGTTATTTATTTAACAAGGGAAACAAACCTAAACACAAAGAAGGATGGTTAAAAAAAGAATTTTTAAACAAACTCCAAGAACAGCAGCTGATCCTTCTCTTTTGTAAACAAGGCCTTACTGTAATCTTTTTAACTCTTGCCACAAGCCAGATTTATCTTTGGACATCCTGCCCAGAAATCACTGCACTTTGCAGCAGAATAAACATTCAAGGGACCCAGCCACATGGACACACACAGAGAAGGAGATAGAGGGACTTGGAGATCAAGAAGGAATTGGAGACGAAGGTAGTGCAAAAATGTTTAATTATGATGGCAAATAAAAGAGAAAAAAACCCCCAGTGAAATAAAATCCTTGCGCTGATTGTGTGTGGGTGGATAACTCCCTTCACATGCTCCTTATCCACTGGTGCCGCACACAGCATGTGAGGACTCCAACTCCTGTGCCTCCACGTCATCTACTTAAATCACTGAAATATATACAGAAAAAAAAGCTTTGAGATAAAGCTGGCACAGGGGAAGACATGCAACTTCCCCAGCAGAGCTGTGGCAGTGTGACAAGCGCTTGGATCCCATCCAGTGAGTTGAAGCAACTGAGACTCAGGCCCGAAGCTGAACTGAGCTGTTTGGTCCCTACCGAGACCTGCTGCAATGACTGCAGGAGGTGGGGGGACCCTCTGCCTGCAGAACATGTGCATTGCTGCACACACACAGCCTGGGGGCCACCCCACTGAGCCACCGAGCACCCCAGTGGGACAAGGAAGCACCCAATACTGTTAGTTTTTATTTTTAAAGTGCAAACTTCTGCGCAAATGCCCAGGAATTCAAAGCTGGGTGTAGAAGTAGTGAAAAATTAAAGATCCTTTGTGATACAGTAATGCTGAGATCTTCTCTATACCACCACTAGAATGAAGCTCAGAGTTTTTCAAAAGGTTTATATTAAATACTATAATAGCTGTCTCAGTAAATATTGAAACAATGAGCGTTAATACAGAATCTGATGGTGGTGTGCAGTTGTATACTGACAGTTGCACTTGATCGATCTGAAAATACAAAGTATTTCCACATTTTGGCAAATTCTAAACCAGTCTATTTTGTCTATCCTATCAGGGCAGGTAGGCATGAGGCTGTAGACCAGCAGTGGTTCAGATACCTGATGTTGTGGAACAGTGGGTATGCAGAGGGCTTCTGTGCTCTTATGTAAGGGGTTCAGGGCCATACAGGATTGACCAGGCAGACAGGTGGCAACATGGGACTGAAGAGCAAAGAGACATGTGAATTAAGTACCTCTGCACTGGGCATAAGTTCTTGATCTCTCCAGCCTGGCCACAGGCCTGGGCAAAGAGATTCCCAGGGCCAACCATCCACTGCCAGCATGTCATGAATTACTGATAAAATTCATTTGCTCTAGCGCTTGTGCCTGGTGCCAGCTTCTGGCCGAGGGTGACATCATTTTGTCTGTGATCAACATCAACATCAAAGAAAGGGAAGGGAGGCCTATGAAACCCACATAAATCTGAATGAAAGCAAACAAAGATGTGTCATCAACTCTGAAGATGGCACTGTCAGGAGTGAAGTTTTATTACCTCTTGTTTGGGAGGACCTGTGCAGCTTGTTCATGGCTCCACATGAATAAGGCAGTTGTCCTGGGTCCCTGACAGTGGAAAAAGAATAATTATATTGCAGTGTCACATATTTCCTCCCTCTTCAGTGGGAGAGCTAAAAAGCAACAGGAAGTTCTCCAGCTCTGAGAACCATATTTTTGTCATTCTGTCATTGGGGAGCTGCTGTTTGTATCAGAGCTCCCAGATTCGTGACATGCCATCAGTGGGGGCTTCCTCTGGTTTTCATTTGCTCCCTTACAGATGCAAAACTTGGGGCATCTTCACAGGCAAGCTGGAGGAATGAGTCTGCGGTGGAAAGGATGGTGCCTGTGAAATGGTTTCTTAAAATGGAGTCCAAAGACTCAGGCCGTTATCCTTGGGTGACCTGGCAAGGACTGAGCTCCCTCATAGCTGACGAACACGTGATATGATTGTTGTTGGGAAAACTGCAGCTGTGGGATAATGGCCTGAAACTTTTTACTGGAGTAGATTCTTTTCTGTTAACATTCTTCTTTGCTTTTAACTCAAAAACCTTCTTAGGACCTTTTTTTTTAAAAAAAAATTTAACTCTTTAGTTTGGCTTTACGGTTTCATGCAACAAACCAGATATATTTTTTTAACTCTCCAGATCTCTCCAGTGCCTCCAGAGGATGCATGTTGACTCACAGACATTTTTTTCCTTTTTAAAGTTAATTCTGCTTTTTTTTTTTTCAGCACATGAAGCTATAAACAAGCGATGAAGAAATCCATATTTTAAAAATAGATGGAGACGGTCAGGGCATGTGTTCTGCTACTCATGCAGAAAAGAGGAGCATCTGGTTTGAAGAGAAGGCTTCAATGGCTCCAGCAGCAATTTATAGTCATGGAGCTGTCAGCTTGCACCTGCCCTACAGGCAGTTAAGGAGACAGGGAAAAGGATTTTTTTTAAACTCAGAGCTAGCCAATAGAACTCATTCTGATGGCCCAAAAATTCTTAAAATGGCCAAATCAAAACCTGTCATGATTACACTGAGGTTCAGCAGCTAATGTGTACTTTTCTGCCATTGTCTTTGACTGACCTTGTAAATGACTGGCTTGTAGGCCAGGAATGTGACTTACAAGGAATGAGAAGAAGGAATTTGACTGTGGTGCCCCAGTCCCTTTAGCCTCACAAAAGATGTGTCAATTCTGCAGGAGAGAGGATCTGACCTCTCTTTTCCCTGCCAGAACTCCTGCACCTCTCTTCCTCTGCCTGTGCCCATACCTACACCATACACCTGGTGTCTGAACCCAAGACTCAGTGTCTGTGCCAGTAGGAGACTTCACCCTCCGATACCTTTCAGTTGGATAGATTTCCTGCTAGAGAGAAAAAGGAGCCCAAAGTGTCAGCCTATAGGAGAAGAACCTTATCAGTGCAGCAGGTTTTTCTTTCTGTGAAGAACACAGCTGAACATCTTTCCACTATGCCACTGGATGCAATGATGGAACAAAAGGACCAAAATGGGGTCTGGAGCAGGAGTAAAGTTTTAGTTGGGTTCAGGTTCAGAATCAATACTGAACTTTGCAGGTAAAGTTGTCAAGAATGCAATTCTCATCCTGTCAGAATCCCAGACAGGACTTAAATCAAGTATCTTAGATTAATTCAAATGATAAAAACTCAGATGATATGTAGAATGCAACTTCTGAGTTTCTTGACTTCTGAGATATCAAAGTAACTATGTGGGAATCTTCTATTTTGGTATAGTTCAAACATGATACTACACATTCTATATAAAGACATAAAAAGGCTCAAAAATTCATGTTAGTACTATTTAAATGCTTTAGCTTGAAAAAGAAAAATTAGTTCACATAAATTACAATCTCCATGAAGGGCTCAAATGAAGTCCAAATGAAAGTCTGATTTCAGAATTATTTATTCTCCATGAAAACATATTCCAGCAAAGCATGTCTGTTTTGATAAAATGGCATTTTCTAATGAAAAAATACTCATATATCTCACTATTTCATCTTTTCTGCTTGTTGACCTGTTCGTTTTTCATCTCAAATCACATATTCCTCTTTAAGGGAATTTTTGTTCCTTACAGTCCATTGGAGACAAGTAAGTGGCAATTAACTTTCTGTAGTAAAATGTCAAATCTCTTGTAAAGTCTCTTTAATCATATATCTCATGCAAAATGTGACTTGTCAGAAGAGATCTCAAGCAAGAGATATAACCCAGGAAAAAAAGGTAGTCATATGCCAGGAACACAGAGATAGAGTCCCAAAGGTAAAAAAAAGAACCAGTGAAAGACTGAGGTAGTCCTGCAGAAAAATCATTCTGCTTTGGCCTGGGAAATAAAACACCCAATACACCATTTCCTCTCTTAACTAAGAGGAGCAAGGATTAATCAGCCCCTGAAAAAGTAATAATTTAAGCAAGTGGAATGCTAGCAATGCTTACTTTCAGGGGAGAGTTTATAATGCTTGTATCCTGTCTGCTTTACTTTAATAAAATGTAAAATACTTCCAAATAAACTATATTTAATGGACTAGATATACATATCCTCTGGCACCTTTTTCTTCATGTTCTCATACTGGTTGCTGCATAATTCCATATTTTTTATGCTGTGCAATTTCAGTGTTTGCTCTATCCTACTTTGCTGGGATATTTTTGTGGGCTGGATTTCATGTTCAAACAGGGCAGTAACTTTGCTCCTCTGGAAAGGAATAGTGGCAATATTGAAAAGGTCGAATACATATCGCACAGGCTTGTTTTGCTGTAGCTATATCTTTTTTCAAAGTTCACATTGTTCTTCATTAGAGAGCACTAAACCCCACAGACTGGATGCCAACACAAAAGTGACGTGTTCATGGTTGTGTTTTTTGTCAAAGATAATAATAGAAAATATAACTGGTTGACCCATAGTGACTGACTGGAAGTCACACTTCTGCCCTCAAGATTATTTACAGATCTTATTATGGTTGGGCTCAAAAGATACCGGTGTGCTTTTCTGATAGATCTTGGGAAGGCCTTGAACAAGACAAGCATCCCACAGCAGTGAAGAGAACTATCAATCAGGGCTGCTTATCACTGGTGACAAGGCTGTCATGCCAGAAAGCTGCTGGGTCGCCAGGGAAGGAAGGGGCAAGCCCCAGACTTGGAGGTGCCTTCAATGACGTCAGAGGAACGGTGCATGAACTGCAGGTTGGAGAAGAAACCAATAAGTCTATCAGGTGCCATCAGCTGCCCATGTGAATGAAGCCTCTGCAGCTGGCTCTGCTTTATTCCAGAATCACTTTAGTTTTAAAACCATAGAAACCTGATGTCTGCATTCAGCAGCTGGAACCCAAGAGTGGAAATGTTTTGCAATTGGGCAGTGGGGAAAACTTTGTTGGCTTTTTCTTCTTCTTCTTCTCTTTTGCACAACTTGGTTAAAATACTGCTCTAAACCACTGGTGACAGCTCATCACTTGAGTACTGAGAAAAGCAGATGATTTGATGTTCTTGGTAGACACACATTCCTGACACGCTTGCTCTGTGCCTGGCTCTTTGTGACTTTGTCTCCTGAGCATGTGATGCTCACCCAGATCCACAGTTTCTCGATGTGATGTTGCCTGCAACAACAGGCACCCTGAAGAGTCTTTCCCAGAGAATTTGACTTCCTCACAGCACCAGAGGAGATTGGTAGCATGTCCACATTGCTAGAGTATACCAGCTACTGATGACAAGAGGACTGAGTTCTTTGCTAGCATCTCCACATTCACCTAAATGGGTAACATGCAGGATTCTGTATGGGTATGCAGCAAAGCCAAAATATCCTGTGGGCAAAAAGGATGGTTAGAAAGTCAGACTGTCCTTAAACCCTTTATCCAGTTGTCTGTATTATGGGAAACTCTTTGTATTTAAAAGAAATAGGGAGGTGAGTATCCCTTTTTGTATCCTGGAAGCCTTATCATCTCTCTAAGGAGAAAAACCAGAACAGCTTTGAAAGGCAGCAGTTGTTTATTTCATTCTCTTCAGAGAGCTGTTAAATCTCCATGTACAGTGAGGTTAGTCCCTTAGGCTTTCATCTGGCTATTGTGATAAATTAGCAAAGTCACTGGCAGATGCTGGCTGTGGGGTAAATGCCAAAACTCTTCCTCTGTCCTGACCTCTCCACTGCTGTGCTGTGCTCCCCAGGTGCTCTGCACCCTAAGCTGGAGAGCTTTTTTTGCACATCTCTCTTCTCAGGTGTGCACCTCTGATATCGGTATCTTATACTGGGTTTTAATGGAAGTTGTAGCTTCAGGTAGAGAGTATACCCACCCTGCTTTGCAGTCATCCCAGACCTAAACCATCCAGGGGCTTATGGAAGAGAATAAGGGAAGAGAGGCCAAAGATACATGTGGATTTGGGTTTTTTCCCCTTGTGACGTTTTGAAGAAGATGACAGCTGCTTGGTGGATGTCTTCAGATAAGTAGCTTAGGATGTCCTTGGAGTGGGCTGAGAAAAGGGATAAGGAAAAATTTGAAGTCTTGGGAGTCTTTTGCAGAAGTGTAGGAAGTGACTTTTGGTTCATGAAGGGTCACATAATCCATCAGTGAGGAAACTGAGGTAAATTCCACATCAGATGATGAAAGAATGACCTGCCAGTGTTCAAAAAGAACATGTTGTTAGAAGAGCAGGACAGCAGACAGCAGATGGGCATGAGAGCCTTTTATCATAGACATGCCTGTGCAGTGAGCTTTGGGCCTTCATTTTGGTGGTTTTTCTAGCATAAAACTGATATTTTCTCTGTTGAGAGAAATTTAGGCCAGGTAATGTCCAACTCAGTTCTTGCCAGCTGTCTGTGTCTCTGCTGCTGCAGATGGGCATGTAGGGCACATGTCTCTTGCCCTTTAGAAATATGTTGCCCAGAGAAGCCAAAATATAACTAACAAGAAAAAAATGCTCTGCACAATAAAACAGAATGCCATAAAAGTGTCAGCGCTTCCAAATCTTTCCCTGGTGGGTCACAGCAGAAATATCCATCGTTCCTCTGGGGTGTATCTCCTGCCATCTGCTTCTCATTCACTTTCCTCCTCGTGTCACCCCTTGGAAGGATTCTGGAAAGGAGAGCTTGGCACCCACTGCCAGGAGATTTGCATCCTTCATTTTAATTTGAAGGGTTCCCTCCTCTGAGGGAAAAGTTGGCATTATCCAGTGACACAAGTTAAAAAAGGAAAACAAAGGGATACACCCAGTTCTACTGCAGTTGTCAGATTGATTTCTGAGATTCAGGTGAAAGGCAAGCCAGGGGTTTTCCACTTGATGGCTAAGAAGAGTTTCCAGGGTCAAGTGGGAAACTTCTGTCTCGGTGGCTCATTAGTTTCAAAGCTGGCCTGGCTTGGCCTGGCTCTGTGCTGGAGCTGGGAGAGGTTCTAACGCTTATGAAGGTGACCTGGTTCTTCAAGGCAGTTATGGAAGCATGAAGGCTATTTCCAGACTCTTAGGTTAGCCCAGGACTGCAGGTTACAACACTCCAAAATCCTTACTTGTCCCTGTTGGTGGTGCAGTGGCTCCCTCATTGCCTCATGCCTATTTGGTTCACGAGGTTCTGCATCAGAATGGTACCTGCAAAACCCCTGGGATGGGAAAGGATTGGGTGATGTGGCTTTGGCAAACCTGAGCCTCACACTCAGGGGAGGCAAGGAGGGCTTTTAGTCCTGGTGTGTCCCCACCTGCCTTTGTGCCAGACTAGTCAGGAAGATCTTCTCCCACTCATATAGGCAGTAGGCCGACAATACTGTCAGCCTACTGCCCTAGATGCCTCCCCTCCCAGCCCTTCAGCTGATGAGGTCAGTCCAAGAAATCCTACCTTTTCACCACCCCATCCCATCACTTTTCCTACCCCAGAACAAATGGTCATTATCTTCCAGCTGGATTCTGCCTTTGCAATTTGCCGTCACATTTCTGGGGGCATGGTGGAGTGTGTGTATTTGCATGTGTGTGTGTGAGAGAGAGAGAGAGATGGAGGCTTGATGAATCCCAGCACTGTCTGTAGTTACACAAGGTCTTCCTGTGTTGCTGCCCACATAACCTTTGTGATTAGAGAAATGACGAAGATGTGCTCACAATATAGTCAAATGTCATCAGCCTTGCCGTGACTCCTGCACAGTTTATCCATGCATCTGCGGAAGCACAGCAAGGAAGGGGGATGTAACCGCATGTCTGCAGTCCAGTCCTTGCTGTCCACTGCTGACAAGGCAGAAACTTTTAAGGACAACTTTTAGGTGTGGTATTAGTGCAGCCTTGGATTGCTTCTTTCTTTGTCTCCTGGATGCATGAAAGCATTTAGATTTAGATCAGCATGGAGCTCAGCAGTCTCTCTTGTGGAGCTGGGCAGCTATCCTCCCCCCAGAGAGCTTCTCCCTGTGGCATAAGCCAACAGCTTCCAGCAGGAAGATGGGAGGGAATGGAGATACAAAGTCTGCCCAGAGCAAGGAGGAAGGAGCACAAAGAAGGAAAAGGGAGGGAACAGATGCCATCCATGTGCCTTTGCCGGCTCCTCTCCGACGTGCTGTGATGAGCCCCCACTGCACATGCTGCACTCCTGTTCTTAAGGGAGCCTGAGAGGGAAGCCAAACTCTCCTACAAATACCCTCCATTCTGGCCTTCCCAGAAGCTGGAGATTGGTCTCAAACAGATGTCAACAGGCCAGGCTGGCAAAACAGAACCCTCCCTTTGGTGAAGAAGGACGAATTGTTGCTTTCTGATCCCAAAAGTTCTGGGTTTCCCATAACTGCCTTGCAAGGGAATTAACTCTAACATCCAACAAGTGGTTAATTAAGGTCTTGTGCCTCATTACTCGTCTCTCTGGTGAGCATAAGGGTGTTATGCAGCTAAGTGCCACTCGTGCACTGAGAGGCCAGGGTAATCTTTAACACATTCAGCAGGAAAGATGTGTTTTACAGCTAGCAGGAGGTTGTGGCTTCCCCTGCTGCCTGTGAAACAGGCAAGAACCACTTTCTACACCTGCCTCAGAGGCTAGGGAACAGTTTGGGGTGCTTCAAGCACTGCAAATTGCAAGCTGTAGTTCTACCCTGAAGCTGAAGTGCAGTTAGCAGAGGACCTGAAACATTTTGTTCAGCCTTGTTGCAAATAAACCCCCTCCCTTCCTCCCTCCACTTCTCAGATTTTCGTTTTAGAGCTGGAGAAAAATGCACTGAAGGAAGAGAGAATTCTTGGCAAGATCTGCAACTGGCTGCCAACCAGAATCTGGGCTGCAGCAAGGCCAGTTTGAAACCAGACTGTCCCACACGGAGGGCAGCACTCGACGAATCCGCTGGGATTGCATTCAAATGGCTAGGCAGGGTAGGCTCACCAGATGATGCCGATTAGCATAGCTCAGCATTGCCCTTCTTTGTAAGTGCCACGAAATCTGTCCTTTATTGTCTATGCAACCAAATACACACACACACACACACACAGACACAGACACACAGACACACACACACACACACAGGGTCTCTGGGAGGACTGGTGTTGATGACAGGTTTGAACGCTTGGGGCAAATGCTTTGTGCCTGGTGGACTTCTGTGGTGTATCCTGAGATACTAATTTATGTGCTTGTTTCTTTGCTTCTGTGAACAAGTTCAAGGACTTTTTATCTTGGGCAAACAAAAAAAGATGATGTTATCAGCCCACGTTTGCATCATACTTTTGTGTGGCTATGTTTCTTTTTGCAAACAAACTGTTTCTAGGTCTGAGTCACCTGCCTTCAGTTTGGATACCACAGTACACAGTGTCTGGACAAATATTTAGACCAGTAAGGTAAAGACACAGGCCCCAGTATCCCTTCTTGTGCCCAGCCGTGGGACTATCTTTGTTGTCATGCAGCTCCAATCCTTCTTCCCAATGCTCAGGTTTTGGATGAAACAATAATTAATGCATATAGACATTCAGCAGAGAAACTGGTAATTGTATTAAGCCATCAATTCGATTTGCTTTCAGGCACATAAGCAGTGGAGGCCGCTATAAGGGGCTTTATGGGTCAAGATCTGTAGCTGAGATTTCAGAGCTTCTGTCAATAGAGAAGTGAGGAAATGCTTGAAATTGCAATGGGACTTGCAGGTGAGGAATTGTTTTTCATTGTGAAGTTGCTGGGAACAGTCACAGTGTATCAAGGTCATCAGCAAAACAGAGACCTGGCCCTCAAAAATAATTATTCTACTTCTAACTCTACTAATGCCTACATGTACTTCTTCTGACCTCAGTTTCCCCATCTGGGACATCAGAACTCTGTTCCTCACCTCCTTGTAAAGCACTCTGAGATCTACCCATGGCAAGTGCTACAGCTTAAGTTAGTACCAGCAATATTTTTGCTCCCAAGTGATATATTTAACTCAAATATTTATATATGTTCAAAAATCAAATATTTGAATTTCTACATTTTTCCATAATGCTAAAAGAAAAAATTAAATTGAACATACTCTACTTCTGCTAAACATTTAACTACATGCAAAATATTATAGTAATTGCAGCATTAATTACCTGTCTGAGAGTATTAATTGCCTTTAAAACCAGATGTGAGCATCTAGGCTTAGCCTGAGTTTTGTGGACTCTTGACTTAACAAACGTGAAAATGGTATTAAAATTAGCATTGCTATTTACAGGGATTTCATGGAGGAAAAGAAAAAAATGCCCTTTTTCTTTAAGTTGATACTGAGGATCTGTTTCAGGCACTTTTTTTTTCTCTTGCCTTCTTCTCTGAACTATTTTCCTTTGTGCAACACAACAACATTCAAAATACTGAACATAATAGTGATTACTGCTTTGCACAGCATTTGGTCTGTGGGCAAACTGGGAATATCAGAAATTGGTCCTCCACTAAAGTCGAGGGGTAGAACTTGGGTAAAGCTTTTCCTCCTTATTTTGGTTGAGTCTTGGTGACACTCATGTGCTTTTAAAACCTGTCCCAAAAGTCTTACGGGAAAAGGAGCAGTGAAACAGAGCAGACTCTAAGATTTTGAGTGAGCAAATTTCTGTGCTTGTTTGGAGCTCCTAGACCAGTCTGTAACCATTGCTCATGGGAGGAAAAACTTTGAGGGTTAACTTTCATGGAAGTGAAGGGAAAAAGAGAAAAAAAATATTCTTTTGCTTACTGGGTAAAATTCTTCTTCCTCTTCTCCCTTCTCCTCAGTCAGGACAAAATACAGACTATAATTTCTAATGAAATCAGGAAGGGGGTAATAGTTCCTGGAAGAGGAAGAGAGAGACTGTGAGGAGATCCACACAAATGGTGTTCAGTTACTACAGAGAGAACACTGAGCAGCCCAAGGAAAGCACTTTGTGGGACAGATTCCTTTGGCTTACTCTGATTGGATTTTGCTTTTTCATTGGGCGACAAATTTTTTCAATTTCTTGCTCTGAAACGTGTTCCTACCGTGCATTTTGAAGCTGTTCTGTCATAAACAGAACACTCTGTCCCCTATTGCACGTCTGCAGAATGAAACGCCATCCTGTCCCCTTTTCTCTCCCTGCTGAGGTGCTCTGTGGGGTATATTGCCAGGAAGCGGCAGCACTTCCTCAGAAATGTTAATGATACCAATCAAAGCCTTGTTTGCAGGCCCCACACTGAGCCCTGGAAATTCTGGGAGTCAAATAATAGAGATGCCACCGCTAAAGATCAGAGGAAGCATCTGGGAGGGGCTGCAGTGAGGACAGCAGCGTGATCTACTGTCTCTTTGTAGTCCCCGAGTGCTCTGACTCCCAGCACTTCTAGTAAGTGATGCTGGAGCATTTCACCTTGTCAGCAAACTCCACTGACAGCCCTACATCACTGCCCACCAGCAGACAGGCTCGACCATTTCTTTTCCAGTTTAGTGGCCAGGACCTGCAGAATGACGAGGAAAATTTAGATCCTAGCCCCTGTTTTGCTACAGTTCTATTTATTGCAGTGGCTGGTTTGAATTTGTAGAGCGCCTAGAGGGTGATCAGCCATGGACCATTGTGTCCCAGATGCTGGAGAAATGCTAGAGGAAAAAAGACAGACCAGGCCTCAAGGGGTTTATGGCTGAAGCAAAAAGCAGAATTAAGATGTTCTATAGATAGACGGGGAGTAAGCACAAATCAGAGAGCTACGTGTTGGATATTGCTCAACATCATACTTGGGAGGATGTGATGCTCACAAAGATAAAATAAAAGCTATTGAGAGAGCTAAAAGTGGAGTCTGGATACCCTCACTCCTCCTTTTGCTTTAACTCCAAAGTGAATTTCCTCCCTTTTTTACATCCTGGAATTTCTTTTAACGGTAGTGATTAACTCCTCTGAAGCTATGGAGATTTTCAATTCAACTGGAGCCATTTCCCTAGGTCAACATCTTGTGGAGTATTCCTGGCCCATTCCAGTGACTCCTAGGCTGACAAAACAGCCTCTTTCCAAACATTTGCAAGGGATTCTCACATGCATGAAAACATAGAGGTCACAAGCCACCTCCATTAGCCTGGTCCTTCACTGTGCTTCCTGGTAGCCACAGGCATAAGTGGGGATCCCTCCTTCCATGCTAGAACATACTGCAAGAAGAAGGTAATTCCTGGGGCTGGAGGACAATGGCATGTTGAGAGAAGGAGGCAAGATGAAAAAGAGCAAATTAAATGTAGTGATGAGGATTTGTGGATCCGAGCGCTGCGAACAGGCAGGGTTTGAACCCTGAGCTAATGACACAGTGGAGCACAGACCATGACTGCTGAGGGATTCTGCAGCTGGTGGGGTGACAGTGTGCTGAGCTGCTCAGGGAAGGCAGGGTGATGAGGAGGAAGGCTTCACAGCTCAGGGAAGGCAGGGTGATGAGGAGGAAGGCTTCACTCCAACACGCATGTGCAGTGCGCGCACACACGCGCGCACACACACACACAGTCAGAGTCCAGAGCTTTGAAAAGGATTAGAGACACATGATTGTTCCATTAATTGAAGTTCAGGAGAGGGAGGTGTGTGTGCAGGAGCAGGGACGGTAGGGACGGCAGGGAGAGCAGAAATAACGCAGTGCATTAATAAGATAAGAACTAGACAAGGACAAATAATGTATCGTTACACCCCAGAGACAAAAGGGCAGCTTCCAGAGGGCTGAGGCTTACACTCTAATCATCTTGACTTTGTAATGTTATACAAGTAGAGGCATATTCTGCGGCTTGGGAGACTTTGCTGAGTAAAACCCTGCAAGCCACAGAAAAATGCTTAAGCAGCCTTTTAAAGCCTGGCAATGATCCAGCCCTCTTCCCTTCCCTGTACCCCCCTTCCTTTACCTCCACCCCACCACTGTAACCCAGCCAGGGAAGCAGGAAAACCCTTGAGACAGGCAAGCTTTATTGGTGACGATATAAAAAGCTTTTAAAGACAATGGGAGGATTAAAGCGTTAGGGTCAGTTGCTACATTCTTGTAAGTGATGAGGGTGCAACAAAATATTTAAGCTCGCATGTAGCCAAAGGCTTTGGATTCAGTGAGAAAAAGGGGAGCTGTTAGGAGGGAAGGGCTTCTGACTGCGAGATTTGACTTGGCTCTTGATGCAGCAGGGCTTGGCCCTTGCATGCTTTCCCCCAGCTCCTGGTGAAGGCGGGGAGAGGATGGAGTGAAGGGTCAGGCAGTGATGAGCAGCATTTTGATGGGCTGTGACCTTGGCACTCAAAGGCCATCTTGCAGCAACCCTCACTCCTAAATGTCACCCCAGTGCTCCCGATCTGAACATGCTGCCCTTGCTGCTGCTGCTATTTCAGGAGATGGCAGTCCTCTCTACATTTGCCTGAAGCCACCAGCCTGTAATTTGAAACAGCAAAATCCATTCTGGTTGAACTTCCCACTTCAGGATAAGGCAGGGACTGTTCTCTCTCAGCTGCACAGTCACTCAGCACTTCCCCAGCTCTTATCTGCAGCACCCCAGCTCTCAGCTCCTTAGGATAAGTGCAGTACAGGGAGCTCCTGACTGTACCAGCAGCTCCCCCTGCCCTGACATCGACTAAAGCCTGCTCAGATCCCAGGGCTGATGTACACCTCCCTCCTGCTGGCACTGGCACTGGCACTGATGGAGGGAACCATTGCCAAGGAGAGGCAAGTTTTAATGGTATGAGGTAGAGCTGTAAAATTCTGGAAAAAAATTTAAAAAATAATCCAGATATATGCTGAACTGGGCAGGGTATGTGCAGAACTGGGTGGAGAACAGAAATCAGAAAACCTGATGTGGTTTTTCAGCCTGACTCGGATGCTGAGTGAGTCTGGCAGGACTAAAACCACCCTGAATGGTGGTCATCCCAGATGAATTTCCCCATGGTTCCTGATACCAGTGCTGCTGCAAGCCAAGATTGCCACAGCTAGTAGAGATTCCCATGTCTCTGAGAAAGGGTTTTCTGAAAGGTTACTGCTGTTGATGCTCTGAAGATCCTCTTGGTAAATCCATGAGAGGAGGAAAAGAAGACACAGCGTATCTTTGAAATTGTGAATAGGGCTGTACTCAGGGGAAGCAGGTCACAGGTATCAGGGACTGGACTGCTGGACTGTAGATGCACAGACTGTCTGGATTGTTTTTTATAATGGTAAAAAAGGCTGTCAAACACTCCACAAAGTGAAAAGTAAAAAAAAAACAGAAAGAAAAAAGGAAAAGTAGATAAGACAGTCAGACATACTCCATGTAGTTGAAAATTTCACTGGAATTTTTGAAGACATCTGTGTTTCTTTGGTCAGAAGAAGAGTAAGTGCTGATTTAATCCTGCACTGCTACATTTTCCCTGGTTTCAGGCCCAATGTCCTATTTTCTTGACATCCAAGGACTTCTTGCTCCTGTGAAATACAGCCTGGTTAAAAGGAAGTAAAAACCCCTTGATTTCCAGAGACCTACTGATAATTTTACTTCTTTTTTATTTTGTAGAAAGAGGAAGGGGTCTTTTTCTGCTTTTGGGCTGTGGTTTATTTTAAATTGTCAAATTTGCCCTTTCTGAGCTTTCATGGTGGTGTCAGTTCTAAGGGCTTGATCTGTTCATAAATCTCCTGTACCAGACTAGATTCTCAGTGTCTACTTTTCCTTTTCTTTTTTTTTTTTTNTTTTTTTTTTTTTTTTTTTTTT
Organism: Aleadryas rufinucha; assembly: GCA_013397815.1. Classification (NCBI taxonomy): domain Eukaryota; kingdom Metazoa; phylum Chordata; class Aves; order Passeriformes; genus Aleadryas; species Aleadryas rufinucha. Next base: position 302,365 of record VZTH01002835.1, read on the forward strand.
TTTTGGTGGGTTGGTGTGCCCTGGAGTTTGCCTCCTTTCCTCCCTTCTTTCCACTCTCCCTCCCCGTATTCCTATCATCGGTTGAGCTAAGAAAACATATTTCTGTTGTCTATTCCTTATACTCATCATAATGTTCATAAATGTTGGCACATTTTCCAGTTATGATTAAGCATTGCAAAGAGCAGGAAGAGGGTTGGGAGTACTGGAACATCTTAGTTGGGTAGGCTTAAGCAAATATGCAAGCATTTCTGCATGTTTACACTGCAGGAGGCAAGAAGGAAATCACTTGATGTGCAAATGGACTTGAAGGTGGTGAGGTTTGGGAGGGTTCTCCTGTCCTATGAGGATTTGTTTCAAAGTGTTGGACCCACTCCCGGAAAAAGTTCTGTGTCTCTTCCACATGAAAGTTATCCTTATAGCAGAAAGCTCTGTGGTTCCAGAGAAACAAAGTTGTCAGATATCTTTCATCTTTTGCTAGTAGTGTTGCTATGGCTGTGATGGCAAAAGAAGATCATTGAGACAAGATTTGTCCGGAGAGGGAGAGATTTTCCAACTATAACTAATTCCTGATGCTACATGTCTGACTTCTCAGCCCCAATCCTCCAAGGAGACTTACAAAATACCCTAGAAATCTGTGCTGGAAGCAAGAATCCATAATTCTACTGTATACCAAAAATGGTGACTCCAGAAGAGGTTCTTGGTATGTCACATAATACACATGCATAAAATCATACTTTAACATGCATGTGGCCAACATTAAGCTTTTAGTATCTCAAAGGCAATAATTTTGTGCTAGGGGACACACAGAGCCCAGTGCCAACCTGATCAATGATCATTTTGCCAACATCATCTTTTCCTCAAGACCTGAAGGCTCCTTTTCCTCAGAGAGGGAAACCTGACTAACGTGGTAATGGTTCAGAGAACTTGCATGCCCCATTGGTGATTGAGAGCTCATCAGCATTTCTGAAGAGATGGTCACAGTTTTTATTCCCAGCTGTTCAGGTCAGTTACTGAACACCTACTTTATACCAGTGTTTCCCAAAAGATAATGTCTAGCACATTCTGAAGATGAACTTCTTTAGTTTGAAATTTCCAAAACTATGAAGCCTACATATCCAGGTATAATGTTGTGCAACAATTCATCTAGTGTATGGTGCAAGAATGATTAACTAACACCAGGGTGTTTTCTGCCAGCAGCTTGCATTTCCTGAACAGTTATCAATAGTTGAAACTCTTACTAATGTTTAGTGCTACATGAAGCTTGCAGTCTGTCTGTCCAAATTGTTTCTAATGAGTTGTTTATTGGTCAGTACAAAGTTCCAGGTGCAGAAAATCAACATGGAGGCTACAAACAGCAGTTATTTCTTGTTTCCTGCCCTCAGCTTGGTCTTGAATTAATTCCTTTTTCTTTTTTTTGGGATAGATTCATCCCCAATTCAGAGATTTTGAAATGGTGGATTCAGGTTTGGATTTGGACTGAGAAAATTTAGATGAAGGTCTTAAATTTTTTGTTTAAAGAGATTGGCAAGCTGTAAATGAAAAATGTAGAATGGCAATATTCTCATGCCTCTTCTCCACTAGAAAGAAGAGAGGACAGATGAAGACTAACTCACTTTTTTGTGTCATTAGGAGAGGACAACATCCTCCTTTTTCATATGTGAGCTGGGAAGATCAGGACCAAAACCAGAAAGAAGAAATAACTCAAAATCATGCAGTATAATTTTTGTGAGTTATTAATTTTTTTATGATCATTGCCATGTCTACACTTCTAATTCTGGATCCATTCAGAAATTTAAGGACAAACATATCAAGGGGCAAGGAGTACAGAGGCATCTTTTTGGTAAGTGACTCACTTCAGGCAAGATGATTTATCGTGTGAAGAGTGTTGTGACACGAACAGCAAGGGATCAGCAGTGAGATATTGCATGTGAAGTGTTTCCATATTTTCTTAGGCTACCAAGTGCTTATGTGCTGGGATCATTCTGTTAACCAGTAGTAGCTAGCAGGGTGAAAATGTGTTGCTATTTTTTATTGGTGTTTCAGAATCGGACATACTGGTAACTGAGGAATGGTAGTTGCATCAGATCCCTTTGAAGAGGTTAGTCTTGCTATTCTTAAGTATTTTATTTTGAGTACCCTTTTTTTTTTTTTTATCCAGCTCAGTGCCAGAGGTTCTGAGGCTGTGCATGAAAATACAACACTATGTATAGTACATCTTCACAGATATGTCCCACACTTTCCTTTCTAAGGTCAGCACTGGCAACACACAAAGCCACGGTGGCTGGAGATGGAAAAGAAGCTAATTAGCTCATCTATCTCTTTTGAAAGCTAGCTCCTTGCCAAATTTTAGGAATTCAGTCCAATCTAACTGAAATGTTCCAAGCATGTAAGATCTCCTCTTATCTCTTGGGAGACCACTTACAGGTCAAATACATATCAAGAAGCACTAAGATAATGTTTAAGCCCCAAATTCCACTTCTTAGCTTTACCTTTTCACTAGGAGCTCTGCTTCCCTGGGCTACCCTAAGTAATTCCTTTCTTTCCTTGACCCTTTCATGCCCTTCACAAGATTAGTGTAGTGCTATTTATAAACTCTTCAAGGCAGAGACTGGATTTTCATTTATCCTAGTGCTACAGAAAAAAAACATTGAAATTATCACCACAAATGGCTAGAATAGATTTGTGTCCCCCAAAATGGCATGATTTTTTCTCTCCAATAAACTTCTTAATTGAACACTTTATATGAAGGTAATGCAAAATTCAGAGATAATCACTAAGTGGGTCAGTGGAAAGAAACATGATTCCGGCTTCCCAGCTGCTGGCCATGGATCCTTGTTAACGCTTGAAGTTTCATTTGGCCTGTCATGAACCATCTTTTCAAACTTCTTACTGCATACTAAAGGCAACAGGATCCCGTGGATCTGAAGATCACTTAGCATGACCTGGAAAGTTACTAACAGTCTTTCAGTGACAGTCTGGGAATCAGCTTCCATCTGCAGATTTATTATCTGCTCAGCTCCATCACAAGGTCTTGCTTAAACCTGACCCATTAGACACAGCACTCCTGTCTAATCTTCCATCTGTTTTCCATGATTTATCTTCTTGATGCAGCTACCTGCTGCAGCTGGATGCTCCCTGATGTTTCTTGTTCATCAATAGGTAGTATTTGAAAGGGGAAAATATACCACGGAGCCTGATGTTTCCTTTCTTTTTTTTTCCTGGATGCCTATGTAATGCTAAAGCACCTGTGGCTACAGGCACTTGGACACATAAGGAACTTTGACTTGAGTCCCTGCCTCTTGCAGAGGTAAGGCATAATGTACATGTAATCAATGTCCAGCCAAGCATCTATAGCCTGGCTACAACTCCGGAGTTGAACCTCCCTTCCTTTTCAAAGGATGTTTGAAAGAGTCCTAAAGGGCTACTGAGGGCTGCTGTTAGCACCCATTTGTCCAGGAGAAAAGAGGAGATGGGTGGGTGGATGGATGGATGGAGGCATGGATGGACAGAAGGATGGATGGATGGATGGATGGATGGTGGATGGATGGATGGATGGATGGAAGGATGGATGGATGGATGGAGAGATGGATGGTGGATGGATGGATGGATGGATGGTGGATGGATGGATGGATGGATGGAAGGATGGATGGATGGATGGATGGATGGATGGAGACAAACCAGGTGACCATCAGAGGAAGAGCCCCTCATGTGCTTGCAGTTGAAGCATGCACCATGTCCCTCCCAGTTTTCACTACTACCTGGAGCAGAGTCTGCTTGTAGCATGAAATGTGGTATATGAGACCTCTCAGGACAGGAAAGCATCATCACTAGGGCTCCTCACAGAGTTACCTCCTCATTTCCATGGCAGAATCATAAGCCCTCACGTGTAATAATTATTCTATAAACAATTGCAAGGAATGGACCCTTTCTGGTGTCATTATCAGGGTGACTTTTGATCCACAGCCAAGTGGATCAAATCCAATCCTATAGGATCTATTGAAATGCTCTTGTGGCACCTGGTTTCTCATTTCAAAGATAGGGTGGTAGCACACAACTCTTACTTTTTTGCTCTGTTTTCTGTGTATACTATATTTAGAGCTCATGCCTAAATGAACTCTGAGAATTAGTCATGGAGCTGGAGGGGTCAGCTTTTTCCTTGCATTCTAATACTTGGATGCTGGAAATACCAGGAGGTGATTAGATTTCATATCTATTTCTCCCAGTGCATAACTCGCTGAGGTATCAACAGCAGTTATGGGGAAATACACAGTCTTACAAATACCAAGAATGAGGTATATCATTTGGGTTTGCCCAAATCAGTCTATTTCCAGCCTCATTTGCTGTCCCTTATGGGAATTCTTTAGGAACCAGGAAGTTCAGCCCTCAGAGAAACTAACTGAATTACAATTTTGTAAGGCAAAAATGCACATGGGGATTAATTAGAGATAACATAGTCATTTGTTTTCTAGTGGCACCTTTTTCAGCTCTCCAGAGACAGGGAAGCCAGAGTTCATCACCTCCTGCACCATTGCTGAATACACCGCCTTCACAAGCAAACTCCAGAGAAGCAACACCACATGAAGACTCCAGCTGAGGTGCAACTGCAGGGGACACCATTATCACACTCTGTCCAGCAGCAGCAAGAAAGTGCTTTTAGACAAAAATTACTATGAATTAACATCAGAGTTGAGCCTGAGACACAAGGACTACATAGCCTTGTGCTGGGCTCAGTTACAAGTGCAGAGACAGAGGGACTGTTGTAATACTTTAAAGCTTTTCATGAATTCAGGGAAAGCTGCTTGGAGAATTTCCTAAAAAGCATTGATTATTATTTTAATTTGTAGATTCATCCAAATTAATAAATTTGAGGAAAAGAGCTGTTTTTGACTATGCTCTGCATTTGAAAGTAAAAAGTACTTTTGGGACTGTGTTGAAATATCTCATTCCAGCATTTCCAAAATGAAAAGAAGGTGGGAGGGTTTTTTGATTCAAAAGTGCTTGCTGGCTGAGCTGTTTTTATATATTAAAGAAAAACAAGGTTTAAAATTGGAGCAGAACCAACTTTGAAATGTTTCGACCAATGCCATGTGAATACTTCTTCAATAATTGTGTTTTGAACATGAGAATTTTCGCTTTGTCCTCATTTAGAGTGGGAGGGAAAAAATTAGAAATCTTGAGAGTTTTGAGGAACAAAAATTCCATATGTACTCTGCTTACAGACGGCATAGAAATTAAATACTTCTAAAACCTGTCTTGAAAAATGCTCAAAAAATTGTCAAACATTGCTTAAAAAACACAGACCCCCACTGGAGATATATAGACTGGATTTTTGTATAGCATTCATCCTATAAAAGCCTTAGTGTGATGCTAAAACTGCTTGCCCAGAAAGTAGACAATACTAAAAGTAGTTAAATTGCAAATATTTAACTTCTGTTGAGATCAAATTATTTCATTTGTGTCTGAATAAACAGCAGCCATTTATTCAATGACAGAAAACCATTTGCTGAGATTATTTGTGAGAGTGTTCACATGAGCAATCTGTAATCAACAGGTGAGGGTACAAGGTATGCTTTGGGTGACTTTTTTTCTTCCACCTCCTCTTCTGTTGTGGTCACTGCCCTTGCCAAGCATGTTGCCTCCAATGTCTGAGTCACAGCACAGTGCTCTCCAGACGCCTTCAACTCAAGCCTTTGAGATTCTATTTTGGAGGCTTTATGGCAGCACTTCAAGGAATCTTGTCTATTCATCTAGTGAGGATTTTACTCCTGTTCCCAGAACACCCTCCCATTCCCCTGACAGAGGCCTTAGGATTTTGTGCAAGGTCATCCCAGAGCTACCCAACATCTGTGGCAGTGTGAGTTAATGCACTGAGCCTAGAGGGTTGAAGCAGAGCAGTTGGTCTTTCTAGACTAGCATGGACAGATGGAAGAGCATGAAAACCTTTGTAAAAGGGAGACTGCTCTGCCAAGGCTTTTTCTCTGGGCAATTTTTCTCTTTCTCTAGTTTATAGGGTATCTCAGCAGGACAAATAAACCTGCCTGTTCCAGGTTGGGATGAGACATCACAATAAGAGAATAATCTTTTCCTAAGACTTCTCAGGGAGCCTACCTGAGTGATTGAGCCTTCATGCCTGACCTTGGATCCATTAGTGTATTATGAGATAAGGCTGAAAAACATAAACCTCCTTCAGCCATCCTGCCATCAAAGGGTTTTGTTCAGCCAGTCTTTCTGTTATTTTCTTTTTTCACCTTTCCTCAGAGAGCTGTCTAGAAATACATAGGTTTAGTGTGACAATATCACATCATACTGAAAGTCACAAACCCCTTTAAACATAGTATTAGAGAACTTGCCATGCTTTGGGAGAAATGCATGTCCTGGCTATTCTCACTGAACTGAGGGTTTGGGGTTGAATCACACAATATTTGGAGGAAAGACAAATTTATCATTAACTGCAGCAGGGAAACCAACGTCTTGGCCATGGGGAGAAAAGTTATCTGTCCACAGGGATTACATCCTGGAAAGTGGTGACTTTCAGAGGAATTATCAGAGATATGCTACTGCCACATCTGTGTTAGGGTCTTTGTGGTCAAATAGCTTAGACTCTGAAGGAGATAAATAGAAGATCCAAGGGAAAGGGGGAAGTGGTATTACCATAGTAGAAATGACACTGGAACATCAATTTCCCATTTAGAGGTTCAGACTGGACTTTTCCTTAAAGGAAATAAGAAATAAGATTTCATAGCCTATGCAACAGCCATTGACATTCCTGTGGGGCTGCAGAAGGACACTTGTGAGCAAGATTCTCATCACCTTGTGTTGGAAAGGTACACAAGGTGGATGTGGAAGCTACACCAAACTCAATGGTAGGACCTGCATAGCTACAGTGCTCTGACAATGCCAGATGATGCAGCCACCTGTGTTGTTTCTACCAGTGTCACTGGGATACCTGTGGGAAACCTTGTTAATGTTCGTGGAAGATTTTGGCCTAGATGGATATTTTGGCTTTTATCAGACTTAGAACTAGGATGAAATAAACTGAGGAATGACTTAAAGAGAGACTTTAATAGGAACACAGGCAAGGTTTTCTTGTTGAAGAATAAAATTTGCAATGGATGTATGAAGATCAGCAAGAAGTATGGTATGAGATCAAAGAAATCTTCAGCACTCCACACAACTCACCCATTTGTTATGTCACTACGTGGGCAGGGAAATCCTAGCCTATGTAAGCAGGGCAAGATATTGATTAAAAATAGATACTGGCACTTGGGTTCTATAAGACATGATAAGCCTTTGAGTCCTCCAAATGCCAGGTCATTGTTCTGTGTCACAACTTTCTTTGGAATGCATTGATTCTTGCTAGCCTGGAGAGACTATAGATGAATTATGGGAGAAAAAGAAAACAGGAGAAAAAGAAAATTTGGACCTGCTCTTTGGTTGATTATGAAACTGGCCTCATCCCACTGAAATGAGTGAATTTACTGCCAATTGGCAAATTGTAAATCTGGCAACCTTCACCATCACGTGTCTCAGCACCCACAGGTTCCTGCATCACAAATACACATGGTGACAGTGACAATAAATTAGGAGACTTTCCAGATGAATTGCATCTTCCTCTGAAAACTCTGAGATTTACTTCAGACAAAGTACAAGTACCAATGATTATCATGCCATATCATATCATATCATATCATATCAGATCAGATCATATCAATCAGTTTGGTTTGCTTATACTGCAATTCTTTTTATGATTTTATAATTAAGAAACATCTTCATCCTCAAAGGTTCTAGGCCAAATTTTCCACTAGTGATAACAAACAGCCAAATTGACTCAAGATATCAGAAAACAAGGTAATTTGTTGTGCTGGGAACAGAGTCTGTGATATTAAAGCAGGGAGATCTCATGACTGAGAGGTGGGTTGGAACAGAGCCCTTGCAAGATCTTTTTGAGCTTAAATTGTTCTGTGTTTCTGTGATCCTAAAAATTCAAGTACCATGCATCCTTTTTAGCTCCTGATCTGTTATTTCATTACTCTGTTGCTCTTGCTGCAGTCCACCTTGCTCAGAGACAGATGATGAAAGAGATGCTGAATGTACTTTCTTACTGATGTACCAGGAATTGAAGAGAGGAAAAAAAGCCTCTCTGTGATCCTCAAAGTCAGATGCAATTGCAGTATGAGATATTTGAGCCCAAAAAATGTGCAGCTATCAGTGTGTAGCTGCTTCCTTGCTGGAACCCCAGGCACCCCAGGGATGGAGCTGAAGGAATAGTTTCTAGCCCTTTCCATTTCAGAACTGTGTTGCTGCACGAGTTGATGAATAGCCTTCATTGTGGACGCTCCTTCCCTGCTGTGGCTCCCACCCTTGTCTCAACATTCCCATCTGGATATAAATCTTGCTTTTCCCTGTCCCCTTCCCCCACTCTCCTCATCTTCTCCCCCTGCAGCCCCCTCCAGAGCTCTCCCTCCCCCTTATCCTCCGTGGAAAGCTGGAAAGCTGATAAATAAATCATACCTGCCTCACTGACCAGGGTGATAGTCACCCAATCCATAACTACTACATGATTTCCTTTGCCAAATGCTGGAAAATGAAAAACACACTGTCCTTTTGAACAGATCAGCATCTGTGTACATATAAAACTGTTATTGTGGTACTACCAGCATATCTGTGTTGGGGTCTCTCATTTTTCACCACGTACTGACCCAGGCAAAAGCTTTCATTGAACATGATTTACTATTTACTGAGGGACACACTGTTGACTCAGGCCATTACTATTATTTTGTAGATATTCCCTGGCCTCTGCCAAAATAAAAAATAGTCTAGGAAAGAAGCTGCTTTAATTGAAACTACATTAACTTTTCCAACTTTGCCACCATACTAAAAACCATTTAAAATATGAGCTTCAGATAAACTCTTATCCAATTTTTAAAATTTTTTCACTGCAGACATGGGAGAGGCATTTCAAGAGCAAAGGATAGATTGTGGTGTTTGTGTCAAAGTTTTGAACTAGCCCTGCAAATTGCATCTACCCTGCCTTTTTGATCAGTTCTATAGCAAGTGAAAAGAACACATTTCTGATATTCTGAGGGAAAGATCGGAGCCAAGTTTTGAAGTTCCAGGCCAGTGTCAGGTGATGTGCGTTAGTTAAAAAGTTGAAGGGAATTAAAGAAAAAATGAACTTGTGAAGGGGCATAATGTGAAAAAAGTGTAAGTTGGAAAGGGACATTTATGTTGCATCATTTCCTAACTGCGAGAGGTGCCAGGCTGCAGAACAGTCTCTGGAGATAAGTGGTGCGTGAGGTATTGGTTGGGCTATTTTAAAAGATGACTGAATACTACTGTGGGGGAAAGAGGGAACATTTCTCCTCACTGATAGATCCTGCTACAGTGAATTACGTGCTCACATACAGCTTGTAACAACTCCTGTTCCAGGAAATAGGGTTAGTGTGTACGTAGGAAATGAACAAATTGCAACAATTTGTGATTCCACATCAGTGGTGTGCTGCATCATGTGAGAACCTGGCTTACACAGTCCTGAAATCTGCTTCCACTTGCAGAGAGATAACAGAGAAAGTACAGCCAAAGGGAATATGCTGGTCTACACGTCTAACTGGAATCTGGCCTTGGGCCTTTCCTCTAATTATGTGACATTCAAATGTAATGAGGCAAAGTGGAACTTTGCTTTTATTCAGTGACCCACCAAGGGCATCTTTCATCAACATCTGTGAGAGGGAGACTGGTAGATCCAAAGAGATTTCATTTCCAAGTAGACTTGGTCATCCCCTGCAAGTATCTCTTTTCTCTTTTAACCTGCAGAAGGAATATGAGACATTTTCACTCCCAAACTGGGAGCTGAGGTAGGTAAAATGAGCATGAGTGAAAAGTGCATGAAAATTTGCTTTCCAGTGTAAGAGCATTTCACCTCCATCTGGCCCCAGCTCTCCAGTGAGCTTTCCTCGACAGTTCTTTGCGCAGCACTGTGCACATTTTTTTAATTTTTTGGTTCCAATCAGAATTTATTCAGAAAGACAGAGATGTGGTACAGATACAACATCAGAAGCTGAGTGGATACACTGAGACAGTGACTGAGCTCAGCACAGCAGCCCAGGCAGCTACGCCACTTTCCACCACCCGAGGACTGGGTCCAATTTAACAGGACAATCTTTCCCTGGTTTGGGAGGCAGGGAAGAGGGAATGTGATTTTAGTTTTCATTCCCTGGTGGATGTATGGAAACAGGCTGTACTTTTCTGGAATGTATGGGATCTTTAGCATTGCGACTTGTGACGTGATCTTAAGCAGGCAAAGAAGTGCGTGCATGCAAGAGCACACACACACAGAGACAGGCGCACACCTCAGCCCGCGGGGCAGCCTGCCCACCCAGCACGTGATGCTGCAAGTCATGATGATTAGCAGAGTTTCCTCCTGCAGCCTGCTGGATAACAGCGAGATCAGCATATACAGACACACCTCTGGCGTGAGTGGAACAGTATTTACTTTGTTCTGACCAGGCCCTCACAAGATCTCTGCTGTGACAGCTGACAAAGGGAGGGAGAAGGAAATCATTAATAAAAAGTGATGTTTTGAGGTGAAAGTGTCAGGAATGCTAAAGGAAAAACAGTTTGTTAATACAGCCATAAGGAAATAATGTGCCAATGCAGTTTCTATGACCCTTCCTAGTTAGACTAGCAGGCATTTTATTTCTGCCCTTAAGACCCAGGATATGATCTCAGTTGTGCTCTTATCACTCTGGATGAGCCCTTCTGCAGTCAGGCAAAGTCACTGGAGTTGCTTGAGGCTTATACAGCACCAGAAGACACTGAGATTTATTTCCCAGTCTCTTCCCTCACATCCCCTTGGTAGTTACCTGACATCTGTCTTTAACACCTCCACATGAAGAAAACCAGCTCCTTCCATCAGCTACACTTTCCATCAAACCTACTGGTCCAGCAAGGGAGCTGTACATGTGGCTATTGGCTCACTTGAATGTATCCTGCTTCAAAATGCAGGAGCACACTGGACATTCGAGGTCTGGCCATCCTTCTGGGGCTCTGAGGAAAGGTTACATCTGCTGCACATGCACATTGGCTGGTCAGAAGGATGAGGAGGAGCTGGTGTTTGGAGACCTGAGGCTGGTCTCAGTGCATATGCTGACCTGGAGCATAATCTTTAATTCATTCCTTTTTCTGTTCAACTTTGATTTTTGATGGCTTGTGAGCAGAAAGGTTTTACCCCATGATGTGCTAGAGCCGTTTCAGCTTGGTCCAAATCTGTGGGATCTACAGCAACTCTCCAGACATCAGCTGTGAGAGCAGGCAGTGGAAGGGACAGAGATACTGATCTTCAAAACCTCACAGACTTGAGCTGTGCCGAGAGGCAGCACAGACCTGCTGTCTGTGTATACAGAGTATACATACACAAGTTTCTGGGATCTGGGAGCTACAGATGTGAGGACAACTTCCCAACAGCCTGATTTGCTGGTTGGCACAGTCTTCCAAATGAAGTTCTGGGATCGGTATTAATAAACTGCACTAGTTGTCCTTGTGCCTCTGATAGATAGCATCAGGCTTACCTTCACTGCAATCAGAATTAAATGCATACAGAAGCTCAGAACCAGATTTTTTTATCCAATTATATTCTGTCCAACAACCACTGTCATCCCCCCT